>CM077455.1:16835546-17015365 GCA_039654765.1 Mylopharyngodon piceus | reverse complement strand
AAGAGCTGAAGGCCACTATCAGAGCAACTCTGGGCTCTTATAACACCTGAGCACTGCCACAGACTGATCGACTCCATGCCACGCCACATTGCTGCAGTAATTCAGGCAAAAGGAGCCCCAACTAAGTATTGAGTGCTGTACATGCTCATACTTTTCATGTTCATACTTTTCAGTTGGCCAAGATTTCTAAAAATCCTTTCTTTGTATTGGTCTTAAGTAATATTCTAATTTTCTGAGATACTGAATTTGGGATTTTCCTTAGTTGTCAGTTATAATCATCAAAATTAAAAGAAATAAACATTTGAAATATATCAGTCTGTGTGTAATGAATGAATATAATATACAAGTTTCACTTTTTGAATGGAATTAGTGAAATAAATCAACTTTTTGATGATATTCTAATTATATGACCAGCACCTGTGTGTATATATATATATATATATATATATATATATATATATATATATATATATATATGTAAAGGGCTATTCAGACATCTAGTGGCTACAGTATGGTATTACAGATTATTTTTTAGTCCTTTGATAAAGAAAGTGTTTTCGTAGCTGGAAGGCAGAGTTTGCACTGTACAACCATGTTGTTTGCATTTTCTTCTTTGAAAACAAAATAGCAGCGAAATTTACATGAATTAAAAGCATTTTTTCAACTAGCAGCAGTGATTCAATCTGCGTCTAAGGAGATTGTAGACGGGTGTTATTTGCGCATGCACCAATGGGTGGCTCGCGTGAGACATCACTGGCAACAGAACCAGGAAATACTGTATAATCAAGCAGCGCTTAATGTGTGTTATTATGGCAAAATAATGATTTATTTAGTTTTAAAATGAAACAATTGTAATCCTGATAATATCCCCCCTTTTTTCAAAATGTAACTGTAATCTGATTACTACGTTTTTTGACGTAACTGTAACCAATTACAGTTACTGGATTTTTGTATCCTGATTACGGAACGCCGTTACATGTATTCCGTTACTCCCCAACCCTGTACATAAATGCCTGAAATGTAGCTAGTTTATGCAGCTTGTCTCTAAGAAATAGAGACAAGCTCACGGAGCCACGTAAAATAATCCGTCATGTCCTGTCCCAATAAAGATGCAACTTTGCATGAATTAAATACTACAGCCATGAATGAGCACATGTTGGAAATAAAAGCGCTGAATTTATTTCTCTCTCTGTTGTCTATGCTGATCATTAGTCTCCTGAAGTCGTCTGCATTTTGCTGTTCACTCAGCGGGTTGATGCTCAAGAAATGCTTCTCCAGCACGGCCACCGCATGTAACTTTTAACAAGGTTCACTTGTTTAAAACACCGTAATTATATAAACATTTACTATATAACCATTAATTCGCTAATAAACATCCAAGTAAACTCAATTCTATGGAAATTAATTATTTATTATCTCCGCGAGCGATCGCACTTTGAGTATAGTTCTGTGTAAATGCATAGATAAACCGCTTTGTCAGCAGATATTTCATAATCTAGAACGACAAAAACATTATTAATAATTCTGATATAACATACCAGTTGAGAAATGCAATAAAATACAATGTTTTGTTTGTTATATTCCAATATTCCAGAGAATATTATTCAGTTATTTAACATTATCCAGTGAATTATTCTTTACTCTTTAGCCTATTAAACAGCTTATAAATCTACTAAAACTGTAGTTTAAAATGAAGTATTACATTTCTGCAAAGTTGATATGACTCCTGTCTTTAATTTATTTTCTCCATTTGAAAACATTAGACATTCTACATTTATTTTGCTTATTTTTAACATTAGTGTTGCTGCTGATGCTTTTTATAAATAAAATTATTTTTGTAATATGAAGATTAAAATTAACATGAAAGACTAATTTTCAACAAAAACAGTTTAGTAACAGTGCACTTTTTTGTTTTTTGCACTTTCAGACCCCTCTATTCATTGGTGTATAAATAAGATTTGCTTTGTTTTCTATGCAAGGAGGGAGTGATTGTTATAAATAAAATGGTTTGTTCAGTTCAGTGGTGTTGTAATCGTGTCAAAAACAGAAGTATAACAGTAAATAAATATCGGTTTTGCATATCGGTTATCGGGCACATAAACACACAAATTATCAGTATCGGTATTGGTTCTAAAAAATCAATATCGGTCAATCACTAATCTTAACCCTTTTTTTCCCTCCAAATACAAACTAGTATGCAGTTAAAGGATTAGTTCACTTAAAAATGAAAATTACCCCAAGCTTTACTCACCCTCAAGCCATCCTAGGTGTATATGACTTGATGAACTTTTCCGATGAACACAATTGGAATGAATGGGAAACAACGAGTATGAAGCTCAAGAAAGTACATCCATCCAAAGCAAAACGTACTCGACGCAGCTCCGGGGGGTTAATAAAGGCATTCTGAAGCGAAGCGATGCGTTTGTGTAAGAAAAATATCCATATTTATCATGTTATAAAGTAAAATATCTGGCGCCAGACCGCCTTCCGTATTCAACTTAGGAAGAAAAACAACTATTTTCGTAAGTTGTATATGGAAGGCATAGGATGTAGCGTACTGTAAGTGTTTTGAAAAGTGAGAGTTTTACACTTTCTTTGTAAGTTGAATACAGAAGGCGGTCTGGCCGAAGCTAGATATTTTACTTTATAACTTGTTAAATATGGATTTTTTCTTACACAAACGCATTGCTTCGCTTCAGAAGGCCTTTATTAACCCCCCGGACCCATTGTGGAGTACATTTATGATGGATGGATGTGGACGGATGCACTTTCTTGAGCTTCATACTCATTGTTTCCCGTTCACTGCTATTATAAAGCTTGGATGCGTCAGGTTATTTATTAATATAACTCCGATTGTGTTTATCAGAAAGAAGAAAGCCATATACACCTAGAATGGCTTGAGGGTGAGTAAAGCTTGGGGAAATTTTCATTTTAAAGTGAACTAATCCGGATTTTCTTGTTCTTTTGCCTGTTGACTATTTTTGTCACACTGGATTGTGTAGCAGCATCAGCAAATATGATCTGCTTTTATCTCACTGGACGGACAGTTTTTTGTTGTTGCCCTGTGTAAAAAATAAAATAAAATCTGGATGCTCTTTATAAACATTCTAATCAAAAGTTCATAACGCTGTCCTCTCCAGAAGTTGAAAGGGACACTGCTGTGATGTGGAGGTCTGGAAAGGTCAAGTGTGTAATTGTTGATATTAAAACACTAAATGTGCTGAGATAACTAGTCCTAATTATTTAAGTCACGGTTTGACTTTCCAAAGAGTGCAAACACTGTCAAAGCATTGTTCTGTTTGTTTGAGTGGTCCAAAATGCCCACTTCTGACATAATTGCTGACCGATAATTGCTTCATATTTTGTTAATATCCCTTGTTATTTCATGTTCTTTATCCTGACTAAACTTTCAAGAGTAAACAACACCATACCATCAACACAATGCACAGGGATTTGGCAAAAATTCAAAACTAATTCATCAATTGAATGTTGAATTTACTGTCTCTATATTGTCCCTGTATAGCACTTTAATATTTAAATTTTGCCGTACTGGGAATACAAATGAATTGTCCTTAAATTGTATAAACACACAAGAGACCAGCCTGGTGAATACTCAAATTTGCTTCAGAATATGTATTTGGAAGTTTGCCAGTCTCCACATCCATTATTTTTCATAATAAATGCCTATGGAGCACATCACACTTTGATCTCATGGATATTTTAAATGTAATAATGTATACTGTCTATTTTTTTTTATTATTATTTTTATTAGGGCAGCGATAGACATAAAGATCTCTAAAATGCTAGGTCAAATGAGCTGAATCATACCAGGTATTCATTTGGTAGCACAATTATTATCTATCTCAACTTAATGGAATCAATTTTGTTAATTGTGGCTCCCCTGAAGGTAATTCTTTAAAAGGTAACTTACAGGAAGAAATCCTGCCCAGTAGTTGTTTCCTCTGAACACTGAGAAAAATATAATCACATCTGAAATTAAACAAGCAAGAACAATTTTCTGCTTTTGTAAAGTTTTGTAAAAAAAAAAAAAAAAAAAAAAAAGAGAAAAAGTCACTGTTTATCTCATCACACCCCACCCCATCATATCCCAGTAACTAGAGCCATATCAAAGTTTTGTCTAAGGTCTATACTGATGTGTATGGTTCACTGAAAGAACCGACTCATAAGAAATTTCGCTCAGTTGACAGACTACACCGTTTGGGCTGTATGTACGTGTATCTGATTCGCTAAAATAAGATTCACTCTGTTGTCGGAGTACATTAGTTGTACTGTATGTTTTTGGTTTATTAAAAACCAGTGATCATGCAGTCTGTTTCGCACTGTCTAGTAGATTCAGTCGAGATGTTGCAGCGCTGTTGAATAAGTATTGCAGGAAACTACAATATAATACTACTGTAATATAGTGCGGTATTCCATCCACGTCGAAGTGCATTCACTTCCAGTATTTTTTTTAAATGAAACCAGTTCGGATTAATAACTGGTTCAAGGTTCCCAACCCTACAGATACTCTTAAAAATAAAGGTTCCAAAACTGGGTTTTTACAGTGATGCCTTAGAAGAACAATTTTTGATTCCTCAAAGGCCCTTTCAGTGAACAGTGCTTAAAATAACTTGTCTTAGTGTGATGAACATTTAAAAAATCTAGAGAACCTTTTTCCACTCTAAAGAACCTGTTATTTGGACATTCAAAATGCCCAGTTTTTTAAATGTTTTAAAAATGTTTTTTCATTGTTATGCAAATGTTAGGAAAACATTCCATGTTGCAAACATTATGGGAACATTACTTTTGATTGTTCTCTGAACATTTTGAAACAAACAGTAACATTTGAAAATGTTAGATCAAAGTCCAACTAAAACATTTCAGAAAAATGTATATTGTCGTTATGCTAACTGTCACAATCACCAGCTGGAGTGTCTTTGATGGGCACTCCAAGACTATTGTCATTCCCTCACAAACTACAGCTGTGAAAAATGCTGCCTTCGGAGGACCCATTTCAAGGGCTGCATTCCAGTTCGTTTTTTTTTTTTATGCCCTTCCCTCGCTAAATTCCCTCAGTCTCATTGACTCGGATGTACGTCATTGCTTACGTTGCATGAGTGCCCACTACTGGCGGAACCTTTGCAATGGGCTGAATTGGAACATCCTAAGCTCTTGATCACTTGGAATCTGCTATGGAGTTGATGTATTATTTACATTTTCCCCTTATGAAACTGTTTAATGCAGCATTCTATATGTATATAGGTGTGTTTGGGTTGTTTTAGATATTTAAAAAAAAAAATTAATATATCAGAGTTGTTTGTGGTGGGTAAATTAAACGCCATATGCAGTGACGTCACAATCGTGTTGCACTGTGGTATATGGAGCTGCCTGAAGTGTACATATGAAGTAGACTCGCTCCCTCGATTTTGAAACTTCACGAAGTGGAACACACTTCAAAATGGCGGCAGGGATTACCTCGAGGGGAAGTGCTTAGGGAAGTTCACGAGTGCGTGTCTAAAAGTGGAGTGTAACGCAGCCATGGTAGGAAGGCATCAAGGCACGTCCGAATCCAATGTTAGCTTCACTTCCTGTTTCCTGAGATACCTTCATCTGATTGATTTTTGAAGGCAGCATAGATGTATCTTTCACTGCTTTTGATATCCCACAGTCCTGTGCGTTCCATTCTGTGACAGTTGAGCTAGAAAAATAAAGATGCTGTCCGAAATTTGCGTTTGCTGGTCAGTTTGTGTGTAAATATACATTTTTGACCAACATTTTCCACTTCTGATGTCATTTCTAGCTAGAAATTAGTACTGTAGTAATTAAATATTTGTTTAGTTCTTACCAAAGTTTGCTTGTGTTCCTCTGCCCTGTACGGTTTGGACTGCTTAGCCTGTGTTTATGACCTTTTGCCTTTTTTTGACTACGTTTGTGGATTACCCTTTCAAGAAACTACTGCGTTTGGATCCTCAATCTTTGTGTCTTGGAGCAGCTCATGACACTAACACTTTAAGAACATTATTAAAGACCCGATAACTTTGAACGAACATTCTATTAATGTTACCAGAAGAACGTTTGTTCATAAATTTGCAGGAAATGTTCTGAGAATGTTCCCTGTTTAGCTGGGAACCTTTTGTGGAATGGAAAGGTTCTTCATGGAACCATAGATGCCAATAAAGAACCTTTATTTTTAAAAGCGTAGGACTGTTTAATAACATTCAGGACACACAGAGCTGGTGTTTAACATGCTTCTAGGTCCATCAGCTTTTTGGGGCACAGTGGAATTGCAGTTTTTCAGAATCTGTCGGTAATAGATTCTACAAACACATTCACAAATCCCCCTAAAGCTTACCGTGATTGTTTCAGAGAACATGAGGTAACAGAGGTAAACGCTTATACATATGTAGAAGGTCATTTTGACAGACCTATTATATTTAAGGTGTTTGTAATGGAATGGTGGGATAAATTTGAACAGAAACACAAACAATCATCTGGGAGACTGCTGTGCTGTGTCATGTAAATGAAGTTGGTTTAAGACATTCCAGGGTCACAACACACCGTGGCCCTGCTGTGGTACTATCCATGACTGCGCCCAGAGATAGATGACTCACTTGTTCTTTCAATATTTATCATTCAGACACAGAACAACATTTCAGGTGCACTTAGTGGATGCCAGGGCTAAATTGGAGGGAGTCCAAATGCTGTAAAAACTCTGAATGTATACAGGAAGAGCACCCTGTGGCGACATGAGTGGACAAAACTAAAAACATAGCAAATAATATGAATCATCCTGTTTATGTTTCTTTTTAGGCTTTCCAGAAAAGAGAGTCTTGAATATGTCAGCAATATCTTAAATGATTGTTCAGATATAATTCTATATCTGTAACTAATGCACTAATGGTCCAAGTGCATGTTTCGATAGTTATTATTGCCATTATCTTACAAAAAAGTATTATTTGTTATATAAACCACAAATTTAATAACATAAAATAAGTTCAGATTTGGTTAAGGCTTAGACATCCCATTACAATGGATGATGGTTATAAAAAGCAATAACTGCCCAACACTATATGGTTAGACTATAATGTGGGGAAATGCAATTAGGATCAATAATTGCTATAGTAAGAAGTTCTGACTTCAGATTTACTGGCATACCGCATTATGCTTTGTAGGTTTTACTCATATTGACTTACAGTATGGAAGGTATTTTTAAAGTTGGCCACAAGAGGCTTTCAAGAGAGTCCAAGAAAAGTTTGAGGAAAAAAAAAAAGAAAAAAAGATTTTTAAACTGCAGCTAAAACAGCACTGGAACAACACGTATACATCGTATACAACAATACATTTAAACAAATTCAATTAAAATCAATCATTTAATTTTGCAAACAACATGTCTTTACAGTATATCACGCTTTTACAATATCACAGTATATAAATGGATCTTTCTACATGAAAATATGTAGCTGGCTGCCATTATCTTTTAGTAAGAGAGTCCCTTGCAAGGAAATCATTATCATTTGGGAGACTTTTGGAATGGAATAACTTAATGAAAAAAATAAGAATCACGATAACGCTGTGAGTCTAAATCTCAGTTTCTTTCCAACCCACTTAATTGCAATTCCGATTTTGATACATCAATCTACACAACAGGACCACACATGGAAAATTATGCTACAATGCCGCAAAAAGTCCAAAATTCCAAATCCATATTCAAAAATAGTCAGTCACAAGAGAACAGAACAATTTATGCAACCCAGACACATAAAACTAACAGGTAAGCACAGAATCTGCAGCAAGATTAATAAAGACAGAATGCTGGAATCTGCAGATATTGCAAGAAACACAAAGTAAAAATAGTGTGCAACAAAGAGCGAACACAGAACAGGTGAAGAGAAATAATATAAAAGGTAAAAGGCCCTTATTAGTGAGGAGAATGTGAGCTAGACTTGCAGGTCTTGCAGGGCGTAACATGTACACTTGTTCACCCTAACCGCCACTATACTTTCAACTTTCAGACATCCCACATGAAGTAATTAAACTACGTAATGGATGATGACAGTTTTCACTGAGTATTTTTCCAGCACTGATAGCACTAATGATGATTTATGATGTTGGACCTTTAATGAACATGAAATGATTTATTATTACCAGAAAGCTGCAAGCTAGCAGTTACAGATTGTAAGACTCATATTTTAATTCATTGCATAGTTTAAACATATTAATTTTTGTTTTCTCTTAGCCAAATATGTATGCATTGCATGCACATGATTAAGATTCTGTCTGCCGAGTGCACAATTACTTCATTTATTTAACATCATCATACTTTTATCTAAATCATTAAAAATTTGGTGTTGAATATATATTATGCAGGAAACTAAAGTCTCTTAAAATGCTTTCTTTTGAAATCATGCTCAATATGCATGTTAAATGTTTTCTTTACAACAGATTCTTAATACTTAGCAATATATTTTTTTCTCTTTGCTTTTGTTTCTTTGTGTTTTACTCATTTGCTTGTTTATCCCCTTAGCATTTTTAAATTAGTTATAAGATCAACTCACTAAATAAATGTGGCCTATTTATGTAAGAAAACATTTTCTGAATACTCTGATTATCTCTGTTTATCTCTGAGAACTGGGTGTTGGGCACCCAAGGCTCATATCGATGAACCAGGGCAACGAAGGCTATCCCATCTGGTCCGAACCAACAGAAGCTCTACTGTGGCACAAGTCACTGAAAATGTTAATGGTTATGGGAGGAATGTGTCACAAGACACAAGCTGCAGACCAATCAGAGTGCCTATGATGACCCCTGTCCACCGCCAAAAGCACCTACAATGGGCACACGAGCATCGGAACTGGACCTTGGAGCAGTGGAAGAAGGTCGCAATGTACATGTGCACCATTTACCTGGCAAAGTGATGGCACCAGGATCAGTGCTGCCAATTTAACGATTTTGTCGCTAGATTTAGCGACTTCCGCGCCCCTTTTGAGACATTTTTCAAAAGCCTAGCGACAAATCTAGCAACTTCTTGGACAAACCTTATCTAGATTCAGTGACTCACCCACTGGTCTATATTTATATTAATATAGATCAGTGGACTCGCCAGTATGACATCATCTAGCGACCAATTTTAGCTACTTTCAACTGAAAGCAATTGGCAACACTGACCAGGATGCACTGTGGGATGACGACAAGCCAGTGGAGAAAGTGTGATTATCTGGGCAATGTTCTGATGGGAAACCCTGGGTCTGTAGGTGTGGATGTAAATTTGACATGTGCCATCTACCTAAACATTGCAGACCAGGTACACCCCTTCATGACAATAGTGTTCACTGGTAGAAGTGGCCTCTTTTAGCAGGATAATGCACCCTGCCACACAACACACATTGTTCAAGAATGGTTTGAGGAACATGATGAAGAGTTCAAATTGTTGCCCTGGCCTCTAAATTTCCCAGATCTCTATCAAATTAAGCAACTGTGTGATGTGCTGGACCAACAAGTTCAATCCACGGAGGCTCCACCTTGCAACCTACAGGACTGCTGCTGTCTTGGTGCCAGATACCAGATACCATAGGACACCTTCAGGGCTAATAAAATGGGCCAAGCCCAAAATGGCTAAACACTAAGCATTTAATTGTCTTAACCACAAATTATTTAACCATTGCTGTCTCAGAAAAACACCAAAGACAAAGTTTTTGGCAGAATATTGGAAGCTGTGTGTGGAGTGATGAATCACAATGAAACACGAGTTGCATGGTGATACTCCAGAGAGATGTATTCGAAAATCTGATGAGAAATATAATATGCATCTCTAGCACAGTGAAGCATGGAGGAAGAGGTGTCATTGTGTGGGGAGCCTTTTTAGCTTCTGGTATTGGTGAACTACAGTACTTCACTGTTAAAGGTCATTTAAAGCTGTGGAGTACAGGAGAACATTACTGAATGGATTGCTTCCCACAAATAAAAAGTTGTTATCTAAAGAGCAAAGATCAGATGTCATTTTTCAACAAGACAATGCTCTTGCCCAAATTGCAAAGACAAACAAGACGTGGCTTGAGAACAAGTCCATCAGGCTCATGTTTTGGCCTGGTCAGAGTCCAGATTTGAACCCTATAGTGAATATTTGGTCTCACATTAAACTCAAACTAACTGTTAGACATTTTTCAACTGCTTGTGAACTGTTTGAAGCCATTAACATTGAGTGGAACAACACTGACTCTTCTTCCTGTAATTCACGAGTTCAGACGTACAAATAATCAGATAGAGTAAAAGAAGTATGCGTATTTGCCGTGCTGTCCGAGGAGAGGGCTCCAAGCTCAGTATTTTGGCCCGAACCCAGAGTACTCCCCCCGTATTCCTAGCTGTGATAGGAACCAGCCAAGAGTGAGGAGTTGGGGTGGTGGAGGGATGCTGAAAACTGTCGAGGAACATAGGTGAGTCGGCTTCATATATATAGGCCTCCTCTCGTGCTGACTGGATAGATTATTTGAACGTGTTCCTCCTGAACTTTGTTAATAAAACATCATAAAGCCATCTGCAAGTTGGAGAAGGCTATTCTGTGCTAAGTTACTTTGTCTACAGTATTTGTGAAAATCTTGCTAATTTTCAGAGCACTGATTTGTGATTAAAATGGTTAAGTATTAGCCATTTTTGGCTTGGCCCATTTCTTTTACCCAGGAGTGTGTGTGTGTGTGTGATATATATTTATATTAGGGCTGTCAACATAATGTAAGTGGTAATTCAAAATCCTTAAAATAATTTAACGCAAATAAATACTGAAGCACATGAAATTGCGTCAATAATGTAATTTATGTCACACAGTTACATGATCTTAGAGGCCGGGAGTTTATCACAATAAGCATCTACAATGGTGCAAGCATCTGTAACCCTGGTAGGTGAAAATTTCTATTCTAACCCTTCAGATCATTTTAAGTCGCTAAACTCCAGGAAAGTTTTCAGTCCAATTATCCAGTAAGCGAATGCCTCAACAATCAGTCCAAAACAGTGCTAATGTAAAGAAAACCACGCAGAGATGGCAGAGAGAACAGTGACTCATGGCCAGTTTTCAGTGAATTATTTATTCCAGTGTCTGTTTAGCTTTAAAACACAAGCTCTGTCATATTTTGTGATTGTTTCTGAAGAGCGCCAGCCCTCACACATCGTGCTGTGTGAAATACAGATGGCTCAGCTGGATAAAACAAACCAGCGTCTTGCTAGTAAAGTTTTGATGTACGCGGATTGTAATCAAGGTAAAGACAAATGCGGTGACATACAGGAGTCGTACAGTAAGCATGCGTGAGTCCGTTATATTAATGCGCAAACAAACCCTGTATGTGCTCTCTCGACACACTGATCGCACATTGTATTTATGCACAGACACATTTCAGTACATTCAGTACATTATTTCTACACACATTCAGGGTATTTTATCACGTCACGTGATATTTATTGTCACGTGTATGTTGCTGTGTTTAGTTAATTCTAAATGGATCCGTGTACTGTAGTAGATATATGCAGTCAGGTCGAGGCGGTTGGTTTAGGTTTTTTTGTTGTTATTTTGGCATCTCCGTGTGGTTCTGCTCACTTTCGCAACTTGACATGTCTAAAGTGTAAACAAGCTCTAAAAAGCTCTAAACAAGCTGTGCATACACTTATGAATTATATGTACTCCTTATATAATTTGGTTATTTGGTGTCCTTTTGGATTCTCCAAGTGTCCTTTTTTGGAAAGACACCTAAATTTACCTTGAGAAAAGCTGCAGAAAATACAGTTTTGTGAGAATCACCCTTCAATCTGATGTGATCTGAAGTTTACTTTGCTGGATATAGTAATATATGACAAAATAAACATGTTAAACAAGATAAATGATGTATGCTGAACTACTATGTTAATAGTAACATCTCATGCAATGAGAATGCAAAGTGTGAACTGATTCCCACAAAGAAATGGGAACATTTTGAACATTTCCAAGTCACTCTTGTCACCTGTAGCAGTAAATACTGTGGCAGTAAAATGTGCATGGAAACTGTCCATGGGTGCAGTACATACATTCAGGTGATTCCTATAAGCCATACCATCGCTAAATTGCACTGTATGCACTGTGGTGACCTTTAATACCAAACTAATGCTGGCGACTCGGACTCACACTGTAGCAATCCATTACATCCTCAACTATAATTATTAGAGCATGGAAAGAGACGCGGGGTCGAGACAGTCACAATTCCTAGGTATAGATTTAACAGTTCCAAGGCCACGACAGTAAAGGAGTTAATGGTCGTATATGTTAATCGGGGTGTAAAGGTAATTTCCTTGTCAGAGAAATCAGAGAGCAATAATGGCTGAAGGGTGTGGATGTTTTTCCACCCACTGCGTGAGGCAGCTGTCTGAGAGTTACACAGAAATATAGTGCCATGAAAACTCTTTTATGAGAGTTTCTCTCAAAGGTAGGCTAAGTGCAGGCAGAGCTATGGCTGATCCTTTTACAACATCTGAAAATTTGACCAAAAGAAAGACTAATCTACAGTATTTTTAAAGATGATGTTTTAAAGGTTTTAGAAAGGCAGTGGTGGTTCTTGACTAGAACATTTAAAATGGTGTATAGATATTACTCTCTAAGGCTGCATTACTAAAAAATACAGTAATATTGTTATTACAATTTAAAATAACTAAAAGAACAGGATACTTTAATGAATAGAAAGTTCAAAAGAAAAGCATTTATTTGATATATAATTTTTTTTGTAACAATGCAAGTCTTTTTATATAATTTTAAAAAGAGGGCCCTCGCAAAAGGGGTCAGCATGTCATCATGGGGGTCATGGGCATCAAAAACTTTGAAAACCCATTTTAAAATATTAGTTGCTACAATGATACACTGATGAATTGCACAATGAAACAATGATCTATAAACTAAAAAGAGTCTGATCAAAAAAGCATCAAACTTATGAGATTGTTCTCTATTAAGTAGTACAACTAAATAGAAATATACTGTACCTACTCAAGCCGTAAAATATTCACAAACATTTTACATTTTATTATATTCACAACATTTAAATAATAATAATAATAATAATAATAATAATAATAATAATAAAAAAAACAAAACAAAAAAAAAAAAAACAGACATTGGATTTGGGGTTGCTGAAGTAGATGGATCATTCAAGTAAAGCTTGTTGACATGCTTAGAACTACCCCTGCAGAAAAGTTAAAAATTGCTGATTCTTTCTAAAAGTTGCAGTCAGAAAATCTTACAAAGACTAGAGCCAGTATATGACAGAATGACATCTGGTCATCTCTGTTTTAACTCAGAAAATAACACACCATCATTGCATAATTAGGCCACTGGACTATTTTAGGCTAAAACAAAGCTGCCCTTTATTTGGTCAGTACTTTCAATCTCACCTTGCATTATGTTCTTCCCAATGACATCTTGCAAAAACCAGCTCATAAAGAGCAAGCGTTTGCTCTGCCAAACTCAATTATTCATGGCAGTGCATTCCTCCCATGACAGAGATCATGTCCACCTTATAGAAGAAATCTAATGTCAGGAGACGCCAGTGTCTTCATAAATACAGAGATTGGACTTGTGCTGTTCTTACAGATAATACATAATACAGTCGATGTTATATATAATGTTGTGGAAATAACATGGATTTTACCCTGAAGCTAGCCTGAAATTAGATGATGTGCCATTTCACAACTACATCCGTGTGCTCTAAACAGATCCTGTCTTTAAATGCTAAAATATAAACAGCTCACCTGATCTATTGTGCTTTATGATTAAAATGGTGCCAGAGGCAAACTGTATATTTTTTTAAATTTTTAAATCTGTTGTTTGAAATCACATTTAACACCTCATGAAATCAAAATTGGAGTTTTGTGGCTTTTAGTCCATGTCTATTAGATTTGCAGTTATATACTCCTATAAAAGTAGACAAAATGAAGTAAATTAATTACCAATCATATACATTTCACAGTCTTTCTCTAAAAAAGATCAAAAATATTGATGATTCAACTTGCACTACACAGATTTCTACTGAGCCTCTAAAGGGACATGGTGGTGGAACAAAAAAAAAAAAAAAAAAAAAAAAAATATATATATATATATATATACACACATATACATACATAAAATTGTTACATAAGATTATATATATATAAGATTGGAGGAATCATAATAAGTCAATGATTCTGTGTTTTCTCACAAATGGTTTGTGTTCCCCTGCAAAAACTTTTGCGTTCCCCAGAGAAACTTTGCGAAGGAACGCAAAGGTTTTGCAAGCGAACGCAAAGTTTCTCGGGGGAACGCAAAACTTTTGCGAGAGAATGCAAAAACACCAACACTTTAGGGGCTCTGTAGATTTCAGTCCAATTAAATACCGCAATGCCACCTGCCACTGCCTAGCAAGTAGCGAGACAAGAAACATAGTAAGTCTGAGTAAGAGACGTAGGAGGCTTATTAGAGTCAACTGTCAAAAGTCAATAAAAGCTGCACCAAATTATTTAACACCTAAAGATGACATGCTAGAGGATGCCTGTCAGTGTCATGATTACCTTTAATAAACAGGTGTCCTGCACCTATGCTTCTGCTCTATTAGCACTGCAAATTTGCCACCAGCATTCCCACACTGCCACTGTGGCTGCTTCTAATGCTACAGCATTGAATCAATGTATCTGCTCTTGGGAATGCACTGAGCACTTACCATCAGCAGCTTTATTTCCAGAAACTGGGTCCTTTGGATTCCAGCTCAAGGGAAGTCACTGCCAGGGGATTTAGCCGATCTGCGATTAGAGGGCTGGGAAAAGATCAATGTTTACCTTTGCCTTCTCTTAGTCTGTGATTGCCATGCTGTCACCTATGTCAATGTAATGTTGCAATTTTCAATAATAAAACATACAAACTCTATCATATTTTTAAACAAATTAAAATCTAGCAGCAAGCAGCAATCCTCAGGGTTCAAAGACCAATAGCTCATGTAGATGAATCAGTGATATTTTCTATCAAATATAATGTGTCTTTAAGTTTTCCTTTGTATAAATATTATTCTGTATTGACAAATGTCTTCTATATTGACAAATGTCAACTTGACAAATGTCTTTTCAATATAAACTCAGGAGATAAAGTGTACCATGAATCTATAAATTAATTTCTATGCATCTCTATTACATGTGAAGTTACTGAACCATTTACACTAGCTGTGTTTACATTGACACCTGCGCATCTCAAGTCCCACGGAGAAGCTCCGGAAGGATAAAAGGAGGAGTGACTACAGTGATGGACGAGAAAGGACCAGGCCTGGGACTTTATGTTGTTGTTTTGTTTTAGTTTATGCACCATTTGTCCATGAGGGGCTGACGCTTTACTTTCGTTTTGTTGTTTATGTTTATTTTATTTTTTAAGTTGTGTTTAACGTTTGCCACCTCCTCCTTCCCTTATCTTGTTACAATTACTCTCTTGGATATGGACCTTCAAACCTCAAGTTTCCAGAGGAATTTCAAAGATTCAAAGGTTACTGAAGGTAAAATATGTTGACTGTCTACCTACTTGTTAGGAATTTGCATGAAAATGCTGCACTAATGAAAAATTAACTACTGACATACTGTGTGTGAACATAAATCATGTATATTGATGTATATTGTTGAATTTAAATAACTCACTGTTTGCATTCGGTGATGGAAGATCATAACCAACAAAGAAATGTCAAGAGAACTGCTGGAGACTATGAGAAACTGAGCTGAGAAGTGTACATTTTTAAGAAATAATTTTACGGTCTAAATCTCCATTCTTATTTACAGCAAATCTTTTTTACACTAAGCCTGCACAGTTACTTTAGCTTCATACTTGATTCCCAGGGACATATACTGTACACATTAAATCAGTTATGGGCTTAATTTTTTTCCCCCAGGTCAGCAAACCCTTCACCCCTTACAGTCTGATGATAAATGGCCATCCATCCAACCAAAATGAGAACTCTTATGAAGAAATAAAGTAATTTAAGAAAGAAAGAAAGAAAGAAAGAAAGAACAATGGCATGATAACCTAGAAACATGAACTAATACTATTGGTGCAAAAAAAGTCTGTCATTTCACCAGAAGGACCCCAAATGGTTTCACTACAATAAACATAAAGATATGTCCTTACTTGCATGTCCCTTCACAACTAGGGTGGTAAACCCTGAAAAACAGTCACCAACTGTAAAACAGGACTGGGCAACAGACATAATGTGACAAAGCGACAGTCTTAAAATCTTTGTATACAAATACAAATCAAAATCAATGCAGTGACAGCATCAGATTGGAAACAGATTATACTAAATACAACTAGAATTATATTTATATAACAAACTAAATAACTCACACTTCAAAATATAAACCTAAATTATGTACTAAAACATCCTACAGAATCAGTGATTCTGTAAATAAAAAGTGACGCCCCGTGTGAATGTGGCTCCGGTGGTGTCTGATGTTGTTATGCACCCTCATACTGCGCTGTCCACGACGACTACTCCACTACTACTAGATATATTTATGGAGTTGAGAAATAAAAACTCACCCTGTGCAGCTATGATCAGCTGTTCGGCTGAGCTTTCAATGTTGTTACGGTGTCATGAGAAATCAAGTCCCCCCCCCAGGAATCGGGTCTCCTTTAGGACCCAGGCGGTAATGCCTGATCAAAAATTGTTATGATGTCTTGACTAATTATAAACTTTATCACTATTGTATGCTGTTTATTAAGCTAAGCTAAGCTAGCAGGCTAATCGGGTAGATGTATGCTATGCTAGTACATAAGCTAACTAAAAACGAGAAATGCTTGATTTCACAACCTATAGCTTCAGTTATATACTAGTATATGAACCATGTCATTTAAAAGACATTAAAGGTCATTATAATGCATTTTAAACAGTATAAATCATAACGTGATTTTGCAGCAATTATAATCAGGCGCTAAAAATACTACCCATTAAAAGTCAGACATTTTAAAAGTCAGACTTGTCTACATTTAAAATAACGAACTTGACGTGAACATCTCCTTAGTCTTTCTTTTTTCTTTTTTTTTTTTTTGTCTTGAGCCTTGGGAAACATTCTTTTATTTATATTGTGGCCAGCAAACTGTTTTGGCATAAAAGATTTGGGTTTTGAATGTTCAGGATCAATCAATCAGGATCAATCCACTACACAACAATAAAGACAATATCTGTACCTCAAGATCGACGCCTGTTCTTTTTTCTTACAGTATACAATAAATGCTCCCAGTGGGGGTCTGCACATTTCTGTAAGGCTCAGATACATCTTTGTCCCACTGCAGGGGTATTACAGTGTTTCTGGGGAGCAGATTTCATAGACTGTGCCCTGGGATGCCCCACACTTTGTCTCTACAACCCATGCCAACCTCTGACAAATGGCCTCTGGGCTCTGGGAAGTTGCACACAGTAGGGGATTGAAAGACGAAGGACATAGAGGTCCACATGGACTCCACTGGAGTGACTGTGCAGAGAGTGCAAATAATAATGCCGAATGCCAACAAGAGAATTCAACTATGGGAGTTAATTGCTTCCACTTCTATGCTCTCTCTTAATTACTTTTAATTTGAACATTTGATTTGATCATTAATCTTCCTGTGGTTTTTTTTTTTTTTTTTTTTTTTTTCAGACAAAGACCATTAGTCAAACAATGACGATGTGTGATCCCCTAGAAAAGGCTTGTCATATGTCTTCTCTCAGTGCTAATATTAAAGCTCAGTGTTTCTGATGGCGTGTCCTGTTGGAAGCGGTCGATGATGGAAGAAGTCATTTTCACTGCTTAAGGTGCTATCACTGTATTTTAAGTGCCACCCTTAAAATGAGGAATGAGGTATGGCATGGTGAGGAACCTATTCGAGGTGTTTTAAGTACTGAGACAAGAATGGACCCAGGTGTTCTCATATTCCTATTATAGCTATCATCCAATCCTTCAGTGTGGATGTAATATTTTATAACTGCTGTAAGCTATTGAAAAGGTGCTGTGAAGCTTTAAATGAATTGTCTGTAAGGGTCACCTTACATCAGAACTTGATATTACAACCTTAAAGTTAAACTTTATGTGAGGACTAAGCTGGAATACATGAAATGACAACTTCTACGAGCTGCCAAAAAGTCTCAATGTGGTTTTCATTGCATAAATCCAATGCTGGAGCTATAAAAATGTGACGGCAGTTCCGTAGTTGGCTGTGATGCATAAATTGTGCGTTCTTACAATGGATTCAGTGGTAATATCTCAAAGCACCTATACTGGAGAGTGGTTTTCTTTTACAGATTCAATTATTATTTAACGTATATACTGAAGTACTGGGTACTGAACGATTAGCACAGCAAAGGATAGTGCTCTTAATGCATTGCTTTTAAGGTTAATGCTAGTCTTGGAGATAGCAAACACTTTGTTCCATTATCATTATTTTTCATAATGACAGTTGTCATAAAGCATATGCATCTACTAAATGTAGCTTTGTGTACTAACTGCTGGGTCAGAGTACACAGCACAGCAGCATGTACTGTACATTCATCCGACTGAAGAAAAATAATGGAAAACTTGATGTAGACTCAACCCTATAGTCGCAATGTATAATTTGATGCACATTCTCACTATTCAGCAAAACATTAAACTGGCACCTATTAAATTTATAAATAATATGCCATTTTTAAGCCACTTGACATTTCTTTCTTCCAGAGTCATTTTTTTTTTTTTTTTACCCTTTTCTATTGCGCTCAGTTAAAAAGTTGTTTATGAATGGAGTTGACTTTGTGCTCTTAGTTTGTAAAAGTTCTGAAAAATATTGTTTCTAAATTCTTCTAAAGTAAATATTTACAAAAAAATATATAATATGGTAAAGTATTATAAAGTAATAAAAACATCATAAATAATTATTTTAGTAAATGTTTTAAAAAATATTTAATAAAGTAAAATAAAAAGTGGTGAAAGCCACTATATAAATAATATTTTTACTAAATATTTAAGAAAAATTTACAAAACATTATAATATAATAAAATATTATTATATATTTTAATTAATATGTTGAAAATCACTGTGCTCATGTCACGTTTTGCCTGTGTTTTGGTTTCGTTTTCAAGGACTTTTAGTTTGCTTTTCTTTGTTTTCAGTTTCATTTGTTCCTATGTTCCCACTTGCCCTTGGTTGTCATGGTAATTCATTATGATATTGATTAGAGCTCATCTCTTTAGTATTGCTAATATAGCTCTGCCTTGGCAAGTGGAACCCCTGGCTTCTCCTCGGGCCTCCAAGGCCCGTATCTCCACCTCGATGATTGGTCAGACCACTTCACCGCTGATGATTCATCAGAACGCTGACTCCACCCTGGCTCCTCCCATCATCAGTTCCGCCATAGGCCTTCATCTTGGCTGTCTTGGAGGGAGTCAGGGTCTGGGTTCCTATCTGGCTCCTCCTGCCGCCTTCTCCTCCCTGGCTCCTCCCACCGTCTGCGCCACCTTGGTGGTCTCTTCTGCTGACAGACTCCCTCCAATAAGACTTTTTCACTGCTTTCGCATATGTTGGACTAGTTTTGTCACTAGTAATGTCATGTTTTGCCTGTATTTTGGTTTCGTTTTCAAGGACTTTTAGTGTGCATCTCTCTTTCCTGTTTCCTTTGTTTCTATGTTCCTGCTTGTCCTTGGTTGTCATAGTAATTCATTATGTTGTTGATTAGAGCTCACCTGTTTAGTATTGTGTTCATTATCTTGTGTATTAACTGTAAGACCTTCAGTCTTCTCAGTTCTTTGTCTTGTGTTGTTTGTGCCTTCCACACTGTTTCCATGTATTTTTCTCTTTGGAGTACTTGCTTTTGTTTTGTTTAAATAATGTTACGCTGCTATTTGATCCGCTACACATCTCTTCATCATCTTCGTGGACCTAAAACGTTATAGCTTAGACTTGTGAATATCTTTATGAATGTATTGACTTTGTGTTCTTAGTTTGTGAAAGCGATGAAAATATGTTTTAAATTAATATTTTTTGTCACACTCTCTTTAACTACTATGTACCTATATCAATAAAATAGTTAGGTACAATTTACTTATTGTGTTCATGTTGTATTGCAAAATACTTTTGACGCTACTAAGGTAGAATACAGGTAAAGTTAGGGACAGGTTTGGTGGTATGGTTAGGTTTAGCCCACCCTTAAACCTTACCATACCACCAAATCTGTCCCTAACCTTACAATTTAAGGTGTAAGGGAAGGGTCAACAGTGTAATTATAGATGTAATCACAGGAATTAATTACAGCTGTAATTACATGGAGGCATTTTTTAATATAAGTACAATGTAAAAACATGTATGTACACAGTAAGTGCATTGTATCAAATGATTAATCTAAATGTTAATACATAAAGACACTTAAAGGGATAGTTCACCCAAAATGGAACATTCTGTCATCATTTACTCACCCTCAGGTTGTTCCAAACCTGTATAAAATTATTTGTTCTGTTGAACACAAAGGAAGATATTTTGAAGAATGTGGGAAGCTGAACAGTTCTGGGGCACTATTGACTTCCTACTATGGTAGTCAATGGTGCCCCAAAGCAGCCTGGTTACAAACTTTCTTCAAAATATCTTCCTTTGTTCAGCAGAACAAAGAAATATATACAGATATTGAACGACTTGAGGGTGAATAAATGATGACAGAATTTTCATTTTTGGGTGAACTATCTCTTTAATATAATGTAGGGCCATATTTCTAGTAAATATTTAAAAACAATATAAAATATTTATTTAGAAAAATACTAAAATATTTACTAAACATATAACATTGTAAAATATTAGGTGAAAATCACTGTGTAGCCCTAGCCTACACTGATGAGCCAAAACATTATGACCAGTCTCAGGTAAAGTGAATATCGTTGATCATCTCCTGACAAGGCCATTTATTAAGGTCTGTGTAAATTAGACAGTAAGCAAACAGTCAGTTCTCATAATCAACATGTTGGGTGCAGGAGAAATGGGCAGAAATAAAGATCTGAGCGACTTCGACGACAAGGGCCAAATTGTTATGGCAAGGCAACTGGGTCAGAGTATCTCTGAAACGGCAAGGCTTGTGGGTTGTTCCCAGCCAGCAGTGGTGATAATTTACCAACAGTGGTCCGAGGAGGGACAAAACAGCTAAACGGCAACAGGGTGTTGGGCGCCCAAGGCTCATCGATGCACAAGGGCACAGAAGGCTATCCCATCTGGTCCAAGCCAACAGAAGGTATACTGTGGCAGACACAGTCTACTGCTGTGTACAAGGCTGCGTAGCCGCAGACCAATCAGAGTGCCTATGATGTCCACCATCAAAAACATCTACAATGAGCACGCGAGTGTTGGAACCGGACCGTGGAGCAGTGGAAGAAGGTTGCCTGGTCCGATGAGTCCCGTTTTCTTTTACATCACATGGACGGCCGTGTACGTCTACGCCGTTTACCTGGGGAAGTGATAATAATAATTTGTTACATTTATATAGCGCTTTTCTGGGTACTCAAAGCGCTTTACATATGGAAGGGGGGATCTCCTCAACCACCACCAATGTGCAGCATCCACCTGGATGATGTGACGGCAGCCATATTGCGCCAGAACGCCCACCACACACCAGCTTACTGGTGGAGAGGAGACAGAGTGACAAAGCCAATCAGTATATGGGGATGATTAGGAGGCCATGATGGACAGAGGCCAATGGGCAAATCTGGCCAGGGAGCCGGGTTACACCCCAAGGACATCCTGGAATTTTTAATGACCACAAAAAGTCAGGACCTCGGTTTAATGTCTCATCCGAAGGATGGTGCATTTTGACAGTATAGTGTGCCCATCACTATACTGGGGTGTTAGGACCCACACAGACCACAGGGTGAACACCCCCTGCTGGCCTCACTAACACCTCTTCCAGCAGCAACCTAGTTTTCCCAAGAGGTCTCCCATCCAGGTACTAACCAGGCTCAACCCTGCTTAGCTTCAGTGGGCAACCGGTCTTGGGCTACAGGGTGATATGGCTGCTGGCCACCAGACACCAGGATGCACTGTGGGATGACGACAAGCCAGTGGAGGGAGTGTGATGCTCTGGGTAATGTTCTGCTGGGAAACCCTGGGTCCGGCCATTCATGTGGATGTAAATTTGAAATGTGCCGCCTACCTAAACATTGTTGCAGACCAGATATACCCCTTCATGACAATGGTATTCCCTGAAGTGGCCTCTTTCAGCAGGATAATGCACCCTGCCACACTGCACACATTGTTCAGGAATGATTTTAGGAACATGATGAAGAGTTCAAGATGTTGCCCTGGCCTCCAAATTCCCCAGATTTCAATCCAATTGAGCATCTGTGGGATGTGCTGAACCAACAAGTTCCACCTCATAACCTATGGGACTTGAAGGATCTGCTGTTAACGTCTTGGTGCCAGATACCACAGGACACCTTCAGGGGTCTTGTAGTGTCCATGCCTCTGCGGGTTTTGGCAGCATGCGGAGCACCAAAAGCATATTAGGCAAGTGGTCATAATGTTTTGGCTCATCAGTGTATATATTTCACATTGTTGTATTCAATTCAGCATTCAGTGTATGACTCCAGTAGAAATTGAATAAATATATAAATTAGCTGTGAAACTATTTTGAGCAGTGGTGAATCAAGTCACACAGAGAGTCAGCGTTTTCTGGTGTGGTGCGAGGTGTTGTGTGTGAAGACATCTCTCAGACGCCTTCTCCAGTTTCACAGGATTCCACCCACTCTCTCTTCCTCTCTCACTGAAAATGAATTAAGTGGGTAACTTTTCCCAAACAGCTCCCTGTGCCACCCCCTCTCACTTTCAATGTTATCTGTCTGCACCATAGAAATAGGATAAGAGGTCCGTCCATAAAAAAGTCTCTTTACCTGCTAAAAGCCAAACATGGGGGAGGAATGATGATTAAGTACAGTACAGTACAGGTCAAGATAAGCAAATCACAAAATAAAACGTGCCCCTCTCATATTATATAGATTCACAGTTGCTATTTTCCGTTTTTTAATAAAATAAAAGTTCACCAGCTACTCATAAAAACAATAAGAGATAATAATAAGAGAGCTGAAAAAAATACAGAAGACAATGAGAAGTCAGTCCAAACTTTATCTCATACGGTAATCACTTCATACAGAGGGAGATCTATATGTTGTTTGTTTTCTCCTCTCACAGATTAACATTAATCAAATGGATACACACAGAAGATAAACACAGAATAATATCAGTGTTCAAAATGGCAGAAAATCAAAATAATTTATATTCAGTTGATTCTGTATTGCAACGATTCTTCTGCTAGCTTATAAAGATTATAAATGCATGACTCAGTATTAGCAGACTCGTTATGTGCTATTGCACAGACACAGTCTGATACTCTTTTACACTGACACAGTTTAAAATACTTTGACCTCATTGAAACAGCCTTCATTATTTGCCTGAAAGCTGCTAAAGAAGTATGAATGAAGGCGAAGGAGAGAAGACTATATGTGCTAATGTAGTATATACAGTACAATGGGGTCCATAAATCTGAGACCACCAGTGCAAATACTTCAGTTTTGCATTTTTCTAATTTAAACATTTTTTCCTTTACAAATTTAATATTATTAGCATAACAATTGGTGCGAAATTAACCATTTACATGCATTTCAGAATTTCTTATATTTCATTTTATGTAAAAATGTACAAAATATCATCTTGAGTTTCAATGGAACTAAGAGCATTTGACCATACATACAAGGAGTTCACATGGTCAGTGTGACAAATCTGCTTATTTAATTAGTGACTAAGAAATAGTGAGGGATCTTAAACATCATAACATTCTTTATTTAGCATTTTTCAAAATACTAAAGCTTTTATTTTATATCCCATATTTTCAGAGCGGATCCCACTGTCTATTCGGCAAGTAAATAAACTATGCATGTCCTCTTGGTTCATATGTTGTAAAAGATATTGATTGTAACAAGGTTTGGATTGGTGGGACTGACAGCACTGAAGAAGGAACATGGACATGGGTCAATAGAACCACGGTGATCTCTGGGTGAGAAAACACTACACATGACTGATTATTATCCAATAACTTATTCACACCTTCAGTGTCATATCAGAAAGCAGCACTGGGATTCTAATGCTGTTTTTTTTTTTGTTTTTTTTTTGTTTTTTTTAGCAATTTTAAAGCAGTGATCACAACTGTGTTGTGAATCATTCAGTATGGTGGGTTTAATATAAGTAAAACTACTGTTCAACAACTTTGTGTTTTATCCAAATTAAAATCAATATAGTGTAAATTAATCATTTTTACTACATTATTAAATGTATAAAGTATTTTAGCAAATTATTTAAAGTATATTATAAAAAAAGATTTTTAGAAAGTTTTTAATGTGCACATTTGTATTTATTTACACTTGTGTTTGACAATAAATACATTCATAAATAAATACAAATTTCTGCATCTGTTGTTGTCCTTCAATGTGAGAAACATGGAGGAAGTAGGTGTGATCCTAGTCATGTACACTGTAATTAATACTGTAAAATGTAATTAAAGGACAAACTCTGCACTTGCAGTTCATTTAAAAGTCTCATATTCAGTCTCATTCAGGAACAAGAGATACACTTAAAGATTCAATAGCGATGTCCGTTTCAACTTATATATATATATATAGACAGCAATATGTAAAGAAAAAATAGATATATTAGATCATCCTGTCTGCTTTAAATTACTAGAGTCTCTCAGTACAGAACTGATTGTGCAGAAAAAAAATGCATGAAAAATGAAAATAAAGTAATAAGTCCAAGCGCCCATCAGTGATTTTACCACATTTAGAATGTCTGTAAAATGAATCATGCTCACTACAGCATTCTTTAAATGCAATATACTTATTATTATTCAAATAAAAATATTCTGCACTAAGTTCACCTGTTTTCTGAGTTCAATGTAATGCAGAGTCCACTGAATACTAATGTGTGTTCAAATGCTCTAAAATTATTAAATGTTGCCCTTGTCATGTTTTTCCAAACAATTTTCCTCACTGTAATGACTACAGTATGCTGCTTGTCACAGAAACCCCATATCTTAGCTTAGTGCCAACAACAAGAGCATCCTATAAATATAATTAAGGCAGCTGAATAGGGCACAAATTAAACTGCAAGGACCAGTGGAACAAACTGAGATAAAGACTTCAGAAATTTTCCAGGTCATTAAACGAGTTCCTAACCTTCAAAATTAATGAGACTAGCAGAATGAAACGAAGCCATGTTCAAGCCTCAGATAGGTAATTATATATTAATATCTATATCACCGCTCCTCCTCAAATGTAAACATGTAATTGCAGATTAGTAATATCTCTGGCTTGCTTGCTTTCAGCTTAGACTTTTCCAATGTCATTACACAACTCTTTCCGACCTGAGTAATTACAACAGAAGGTGCTGAACTCTGCTGTAGACTAAATTTACAAAAAAAAAGGTCCAGACTTATGATGATTTAAAAAAAAAAAAAAAAAAAAAAAACTGGGGAAAACACTTTTCAGTGACACTTTCTGTAGGTTTACATACACCAGTAGTTGGGACAAAGAGTAAGTCATTTAGGAACGAAAAAATGGACGCTTTTCACATTTATGGGTTTCTCAGAAAAGGAAGTCCTCATAGTTGGGTAAACTTCTATAGTGGTTAATGGGAGATGACAGCAAATATAATTTTTGTATTCTCATTTGCTCCAACAGCAAAAATCCATTATAGCGTTTCAACGACTTTACAAACGACAGAAAAAATATCAAGAGATTGATTACATTGGTCAGAAGAGAGAAAGATTTCTAATTTGCCATCATTCCATCAGCCGTTGTATAAGAAACACCTTTGCAGCAGAGTTAATTCATTTTTTTGCCATTTACTGCATTATAACACAAAGTACATCATTATAAATGTGTATTACATTTTGTAAAAATTAAAATATAAAATCTTTACTAGATCTGCAATGTTGATAACTGTGGAAACATCATTGAGTGCGTTTACATGCACGTTCTTAGCCGATTATGCTTAATAAGCTGACAACGAACATGGTCATGTAAACACAGTAACCCGTTTTCTTTTATCGGAGTAAGGTCATAAACGGCTTAAGCATAAACTGGTCGGAACAGGTAGTTTTTTGCCTCTTACCCCGATTTCGCGCAGCATGTAAACGCATTAACCTGCTTTGTGTCGGCTTATTGAAGTGCGCATGGGCGATACCTGACAGAAACGCATCCTTAGCGCAGATTTAAATGCATCCAGACCAAAGGAAGAAGGAAATATCACAAACGCAGACTCTTTCAAAACCCAGAAAATTGTAAATATGTGTTCTCATCTCTCGTGCAGCAGAAGTAGAATGGTTCAGTCAAAACGCTGCATCTGTAACTGCATGAATAATATATGAGCCGTAAGTTTCTCTGTGACATGTTGCAAGCTTTATTTAACATCACACCTGACATAACATATGGAATACTCAGAGTCAGATAAGCAAATTATTATTTTTGACGTCACTACAGGGAAATAACCCCATTTATTAATAAAGTCATGTAAACGCGGTTTACTTGCGTTGTCAGTTTACTGGTTTGCATGTAAACGGGGAAAACTGGTTATTTCAATAAGCTGATATTTGTGAGTTATCAGCTTACTGGTGTGCATGTAAACGTGCTCAATGTCTGTGAAAAGGGTCCATTGTCTATATGAGTGTGTCATTGAATCATTCACCCAAACAAATTGTTCAAAAACACATTCATTCAGGAACACCACTACTGTGTTACACTGAGAACCACAAAGGTTAATTTGCATTACTCAAAGTGATAAATGCACTACTTACTACTTATTAAATTATGAAAATTAGTATTTAGTGCAGAAAAGACTTTTTTTTTTTTTTTTGAGTAATCACAGTCTAAAATGTGGCTTTTCCGACACGTCATTTATTTGTGACTCTCTCAGTGGTCTGTCATGGTAAAGGTCTCAGATACTACTGCCCTGTTCATTCAGGGTTCTGATGAGTAAATAGGCAATTACTCCTTATCTTGCACTCTCAGGGGCTGAGATGGAATACCGGGATTGTACTCAACATTGTTCCTCACCACAACTACACTGCGGCTTCGCTTTGACTCATTGCCACAGAAAAAAATTAAAGTCTGGATAACATCTCTTTGACCTAATTTATCCACATTCTGGAAATGGGCATTTTGTGATTTCAACATCTCTGAGGTTTACAAAGCATACAATCACCTCTGGCATGGATCCATAAGAGATTGCACTACTCCAAAGACAGGACAATGACCCAGAGGTGTTGAAACAGACTAGCTTTTCTTTTCCCACAATGGCCATTAAGATATGGTAGGATCAGTGGATTGCTTGGCAGCTCACGCTGAGCTTGTGATTTCCTTCCTGTCCTTACCCAAGCACTCAGCTCAGGTGCCAGAATAATCAGTCTTCATTTCTTTCGAGACCTTGAGCTGAAGTGACACACACAAGACCCTCACAATACAGTCTGACAGACTGGGGTGAGTGTGCAGGGTACATGGTGGCAGTCACAGATAAATCAAACCCTGAGCATTAAAACCAACCGTAGTTCACGATCAGCCTTCCTCTCTCTGAATATAAGCAATATGCTGACAGTCCTCAGTATATCAGCAGGGACTTTCGGGTGACAGAACAACTGAAACCTGATATTTACAGCTATTAGTACAGTATTAGCTATTAGTATAGCACAGTAACCGTGTACTACAGACAACATGTTCAATGAGGTCAACTTAAGTTAAAAAGATGGAAAATAGGCACACAAATGCATTGTACACAATTACAATATGATTCACTCTCGAACCTTTAACACAATTATATGAAAAACATGTACTGGGATGTTTTTACATTCATAAACCCAAGTAATTAGCAGCAGGTCAGCAAAGGCTATGTGGATTACACCGGTTATTCAAAAAAATATTTTTATTATGTGAAATTGTCACAGTATCAGTGTGGCTTTACAATATGCATAGCACAGAAGTCTCAAGGAAATCTTTAATACTCAGGAAAACTACAGGAGAAATAACAAGCCTTACCACATTTAAAGAACTGAATGAACTGAAGGCTTATATATACAAGGGAGGATAATCAACAGAACAGGGAACAGGTGTGTAATTCATGACTCACTATAGAAACTTTTGGAAAGTTTTATCAATACTGACACAGTATTTACATATTCATAAACTTTTGTCTCTCAACCAATCAGGATTTCGTAAAAAACACAGCACCATTACGGCTGTCTTAAAAGTTTTAAACGACCTTGTGGGGTCCCTAGATGAAAAACACCACTGTGCATGTCTTTTTATTGATTTAACTAAAGCTTTTGACATAGTGGACCATGAGATTTTGTTAGATAGGCTTAGAAGTGTTGGTTTATCAGACAATGTAGTCTCGTGGTTTAATGCTTATTTAAAGGTAAGAACTTAATGTGTGCAGGTGGAAGGTATCAAATCAGACTCAATGGAAGTGGTTAAGGGAGTCCCCCAAGGATCTGTACTGGGGCCATTACTATTTACTATATATATATATATATATATATATATATATATATATGTATATACACACACACACACACACACAAGTAAGCAATAAGGTATGAGAGGCTGTGCTGTATCGTGAATAAGTCACGGCTGAAGGGCGCTGTTAAGCACGATGCGAAGCAGAGTGCCTGCAACTCCTTCAGCCGTGACTTATTCACGATACAGCACTAACCTCGAGTACCTTATTGCTTTTATAAAACGGTTACCACACAATACAAATATTAAAGCAGAAATATGTATCAATGCAACTTTCATGAAGTAAACTTTTTCTTAAAAGCCGTGAACAGCAACAGAAGTTACATTTTCACGCCATTAGATGGTGGCAAAGACTGACTTTATGAGTGTGTCAGTCAGTAGCAAAGACTTTTATATTGAAATTGACTGAATTGTTTTAGAAAACAGAACAAGACGCAACTGACAAATGCTTTGACTAGAGCTGTTAGTCACGGAAAAACCCCTTAACTGTTAAAAGGACAAGATGATACATCGGACATTTTAAACAGATTTTTTATTATGAACATAGGACTGACCTGAAGGAAAATGCTAAATCTGAATGCAGGTAATAAACTCGCTCACTCTATCTTTTTCTCACAACAGTCTTCTACATAATACAGTAAGCTTCAAGGAACAATATCAATTTGACCCTTCGCCAGGAGTTTGATTGACAGGCGATCTAACCAATCATAACACCAAATCCGCCATTTTGTCCGACAAAGCAGTCAGGGGAGTTAGCAGATTAACGTAGGTGGATTTGAACTTGAAAAATGGTGTGTACTGATGTCTTTCCGTGATTGAAACAACATTCCTTATGATGTTAATTCATGTTTATTTGATGCTATAAATGAACTAGTAGGAAGAGATGATCAGTTCACGAGCCGCTTGAACTGAGGCGCTACAGTGATCTGTCACGACACATTAAAGAGCCACAAAACGGTATTTATTGTTTAAATTTCTTTAAAAATGACAAAATTTGAAATTTGAGTATTTGTTTCATTTCAAAAGTAACCTGCTCTGTCTTGTCTGTCGACGTGTTGTCAATGACCTCTTTGCTCTGCAATGTGTGGTGAGAGATTGGCATGGCTTGTCGAACATAGCAACAGTAACTAAAGGGGGCGGGTCTTTGCGAACGGTCAATTGAGAACATACAGTTTACGTTGCTAAGAGTGGTTGCTAAGGGTGTTGTGTAGTGATACACAGAACCGTTGGGTGAAGCGGTCATAGCCGTGTTTTATCGTGAATAAAGCACAGCTATTGACCAATCAGAATCAAGGACAGGAACTAACCGTTTTCTAACAAACAACAATACAACACACAATAAAATATATCATTAAAAGTACAGCCTTAGAAGCATTTGCAAATCACTAAATCGTGTTCTAGTACATGCATAAGTGTTTAAAAATACTGAAAGACACCAAATGATTTAGCCTCAATTTCATTTGAAGAGAGTTCCAGTCTGAAGGTGCAGCATGTTCAAAAGCAGTTTTACTTAGATTAACTGTCTTGACATTAATATTGAAAATGCAAGGTTCCACATTTATGCAGATGACACTGTCATCTATTGCTCTGCTCCTACAAAACAAAAAGCTCTGGGTGATTTACAATCAGCATGTGATATTATTCAAGCATAATTTTTACTTTAAAGCTGGTTTAAAATGTTAAGAAAACAAAAAATTATGTGGTTATCACATTCTAGAAATTCTTTAGATAGTTCTATTGCTCTTTGAACTTTGCAAGGGAAACTGATCACATTAGTGTCAGATTATGAATACCAGGGCATCATAATTGATGACACACTACATATTAATTCACACATTAATTGCTTGAAACCAAAATTTAAAAAAAAGCTAGGATTTTAGAAATAAGTCTTGCTTTTCATTTAATGCAAGGAAGAAGCTTGTGTCTTCGACTTTCTTACCAAGTCATGACTACAGGGATGTAGTGTATCAGCATGCTCCTTCTTATCTTCTTGCCTCCTTGGATGATGTATCATGGTACCTTAAGATTTATTATGGATTGTAAATTCTCTACACATCATTGTGCATTGTATAATAGAGTTGCCTGGTCTTCTCTTGCTGTTTGAAGGAAAATGCATTGGTACTTATTGATTTACAAAGCAATTTTGGTTTTTTTTATCACCTTGATTCAACAAAAAGCACTAACTATTCATTGCGTTCACAGTCTTATTACAATCTCCATGTACCTCCAGCTAGAACTAATCTAGGTGAAACTGCTTTGAATATGCTGCACCTTCAGACTGGAACTCTCTTCAAATGAAATTGAGGCTAAATCATTTGGTGTCTTTCAGTAATTTTAAAACACTTATGCGTGCACTAGAACATGATTTAGTGATTTGCAAATGCTTCTAATGGTGCGTTCACACCAGACGCGAATGAAGCGTTAAGCATGAGTGATTTACATGTTAAGTCAATGCAAAGACATCCTGCGGCGCGAATTGAGCATTTCGGGCGTTTGAGGCGCGTAACGCATGATTCGCGCGAATCGAAAAATCGGAACTTTGGCGAATATTTGCGCTGCGTTAACCAATCAGGAGCTTGCTCTAGTAGTGACGTGATTACGACGTAGCAAGTGGAGGCAGAAATCCGAAACAACAATGGAGGACAAAATCATCATCGCTGTATGTGGATACCCGGAGCTGTACGATACATCTTCGTATTTTTATAGAAACAGGAATAAAAAGGATCTTGCTTGGAAGAAAGTGAGTGAGGAGGTCGGACAATCTGGTAAGTTGTAAAATACGCTCTTTACTCAATTTGAGCTGTATATATATATATATATATTTTATATATACACACATATTGAAGGCCCTCACATGACGCAAATTCGCGTCTGTTGTGAAGTGAATTTCACGCGTGAATGAAGCGAGTAAACTCAAAATGTTCAAGCGTCCAACTACGCGCAAATAACGCGATTTATTTGCGCAAGTCGCGTCTGGTGTGAACGCCCCATAAGGCTGTACTTCTAATGATATTTTATTGTTTGTTGTATTGTTGTTTGTTATATGTGTATTTGTATAACTGGGCTGCCTATCTTGGCCAGGACACTCCTGTAAAAGAGATTTTTAATCTCTGTGAGGTTCTCTCCTGGTTAAATAAAAGCTAAAAAAAAAAAAAAAAAGGAATAGGTGGGCAGACAGGCAAACAGGGAAGCCAAAACAGAATGACAATAAAACAGAACTATACAGAACATAACCAGTACAGTAATAGACTGCTGGAGATTTTATTGTACGACCGCCTATTGATGGTAGACCTGTACATCTTGCTCACATTATTATTTTTTTGTTGTTATTGCCTCCAGGGACCTAACATGCAAAACGAGATCTTAAGATGAATTTTCTGCCATGCCTTATCTGATGAATTTCCATTCGGTGATGTGTTTTGCCATTCCACCTTCAAATATAAAAGTAAAGTCATAAATTATGTGTCAGAGTTACATACAAGCAGGCGTCAGATCCAACTTTAATTCCCTTGCTTCATCTGTCAAAGAAACACTTCACTTAAAGATGTACCACAGCCGTAACACAGCCCTCCTGACAAACTTAACCCACATTTGGGGCTCCTGCAGGATGTCTGGAGCTGCTCAGGACCTTGACTGCACTGTTTTGAGGGCACAGCTGCCGTGGGAAACCTGGGGGCAAGCAACCCCCAGGGCAGAAGAGCAAGTCCCTCCACGCAGCCATCGGCTGACGGATGGCAGAGTCATTACAGTTCAATTAGGCTTCATTTGAGTCTTCCACCAGCACAACCACAGCTATCATTACACAGTCAATTGCACAGATGATGGCAGTAATATGAAATAAGTGCCAATGAAGGAGACAAGCCCAGTGTGTGCTGGTCCCCTGGAAGCGCCTCTGAGTGAGGTGCCTCTGCCAAAACCTATTCCTTTTTTATTCTCTTCTTTTATCCATCTGTGTTTGCTGGCGTTCTCAAAACAGCACGTTGTGTAATGTGTGTCTATATTTAATGCTCTGTGCCACATGCAAATAAATGGAGCCCGAAGACATTTGATGCCTTTCAGTGTGAATGTGAATAAATATGAAAGAGCCATATATCCTTTACATGGAATGGGTCTTAAAAAATGTATTCTGCAAAAGCATTGGGCACACCCTTTTCATTGGGAATTATTCCACATATATTGTGGCCTCTTGCAAAACAAATTTAACATTATACACACTGCCATTTGAAAATTTATAGTAATTTATTCAAGTGAAGGCAAAGCTGAATTTTCAGCAGCTATTAAACCAGTCTTCAGTGTCACATGATCCTTCAGAAATTGTAATATACTGTACGTAAGGAATAATTGACGACGGACCATTGAATTGGTGGTAATGCGGCCACGACGCGAAGCATTATTTTCTAAGAATTCAACGACCCGGAGTCAATTATTCTGCTTATAGAGAGAGAGAGATAGAGAATAAGCAGCATATGTGAATTAGCCTATCTGAGTCTGTGCGTCTCTAACGGCAGCAGTGTCTCTACTAATAGCGAAACTATAAGTTTATCTACCTCAAGAACCTCATAGTTCGCTGGTGAGTCATGTATCTTTTAAGTTGCTAAACTATTTTACTGATTAATTCATCAGAGCAGAGCTGACAAAACGTTTCTGTGCAAGTGTGTGTACGTTTGAAAGAGAGAGCGAGCGCAAGAGAGTATGTGCTTTCAGGACAAACTTATTTTGTGGCAAAAACCATGACAATAATTTGTCGTTTTCATCCTATTGTTTACTATATTTATTTGCTTGGTCGGTGTCGTTGTGGGTTTTGTTTCTTTTGCGGTTGTAGGCTGTAAGGACCTATTGAGATAAATGAAAACATTTGGTGAAGTGATATGGAACTGCAATGCAGTCAAGACCTGCTAGAACTACTTTAGCCGTGCATTTCCCTGAAAAAAATTGCACACCTTAGAACGTTGGTCAACCAATCAGATTCGACCATTCAACAGCCCCGTAGTATAATAATTAATATACTAATTATATGCTGAAAACAATTGTGATTTTGTATATATAAAGTTCAAAGAACAACATGTATTTGAAATATATATTTGTCATATTATGAATGTCTTTATACTTTCTGAATTTATTTCTCAATTTGATGCATCCTTTTGTCAGTTTAATTAATGTGTTCTTGCTGAATAAAAGTTTGTGTACACACACACACACACACACACAGAGAGAGAGAGCAAGGGTGCATTAATTATTATATTATAATATTATTTGTATGTACATAATATAATATAAAAACTGTTTTAAGTCGATAAAAGAAGTTCTGTTTCCAGCAGTAATTTAAAAAAATATATATGTTTCATGTTGTTAAATAAATATGCTGCCCCTGAACCCATTTAACTCACCTTTATCCTGTGGGACATAGAGGGACACACACATATATATATATATATATATATATATATATATATATACACACACCGGCCAAGTCAGCTGTAACATAAAGCAAACATATTGGTCAGGGTTATGAGAGTATAGCTGCAATGAGAGTATATCTGCAATGCATTTCATGCTATATCCGTCTGATTACAATGCAGCGAACGGCCATTACTTGTTTGTGTGTATTTAATATATATATATATATATATATATATATATATATATATATATACACAGTCAAACCAAAAAATATTCAGGCATTTTTGATATTTTTGATATATTTTTGCTAGTGGGTGCAGGACACTATATTTCATTTATGTAAGTGAGGATAGCAAAATAAAGTAAACTGTGACATATTATAACCAAAAATTCTTTATATAGTGGACTACCAGTAAAACTGATAAAAATTTGGAACCAAAAATTATTCAGACACTTTGACCTGACCATGTTTTGATTAAATGTTATCTGACATAAGATTATTTTTTTCTGACACAGTTTAACTCTGAGATCTTGTCATATTTTATTACCATTTTTTTTAAACTATAGTGAATAAACTGTATTAATGAATGAAATGTTCAAGGTGTCTGAATAAATTTTGGTTTGACTGTATACAGTATATACATACATACACACACACACACACACACACACACACAAAGTAATGGCAGGTCACTGCATTGTAATCGTAATCAGACATAGCATGATATGCATTGCAGCTATACTCTCAAAATCAAATAACCCTGACCATTATGTTTGCTTTATGATAATGTTCCAGGCAATATGCATGTTGTTGTCAGCTGACTTGGCAAAAGGCCTTTCATCAATATTGAAACAAAGGAGGTGCCAACAAAGATTAAAACCTCTGCAAGGTATAAATATAGCTTTGTTTAATAATTCAGCAAATGAATAATTAAATTGAACCAAATATGATGAAAACCAAGGGTGCATATTAAAAAACAACAGTCGAGTATACAAACAGATACTATTCTGAGGGGTGTTATGAATAATTTTTTCCTTTGTTGTTGTTCAGTTATTATTTAAATGTTTAACACTACAGTCACAAAGGAGAAGACTCACACACTATATGACAAATGTTTTACCTAGTATCCCAGAACTGCAAGAAATGCAATGATGTTGTGTCCAAAAATTTGGAAACAAATATTGGTTTTCTAACATCAATAATAACCGGCTCACCAGTGAATGAATTGGTTACCATGGCAATTGGCATCTTTGTTGAGCTAATCCATGCCCTCTGCTGCAAAGCTTTGGTTTGTGTATTCAAAGCATTTACTATAAATAGTCATTAACACATCCAAGAGGGTTATATTTTTGGAAAATTCAAAAATATTTTTTCATTTGAGGAGAAATGTCACCTTTTTGGATGCTTTTCAGATGCGTAGTTTATGCGTAATGCTTTTCATATTTTTTTATTCAGAGAACCAGATGAGTATTCTGATAAATTTGAGTACAGCTGTACAGTAATGACCTGGTTGTGCGTGTAGCGTACTGCCATACATGAAGCCAAAGTAGGTTGATAAGCAGGAAAAATGGCCCTTAGATCACCATCTCATCCGGGTGCTTGGTTAACCACAAATCTCTTTATAAGACTCAAGTGCTTTGTCTTTATCCATGCTACTCCACTTCGCAGTCCTGATAACGATTCCCACAGGGTGATCTCAAGGACGTCAGCTTTACTGTAAAAGTCGAAATTCACAGGAAGCTCAACTTCATATAAAAGTTATAAGAATTGTAATACTGTCAACATTACATGCAGAGCCACCACTCAGAAAAAGTGATACTACTTTGATACTTCATGTAGAGATAACTGCTTGTTGTTCAAATAAACATCTCATTACAGCCTCAGTGGCAATTGTAAAGGTTTGTTTATTGAATTCCTAGTGTCCAGGTGTACATTGATACAGCATGCTGAGTTAGCACTGTTGTCACAAATGCCCAGCATTTGCTGATCGTATCAGTGGAGCGCTGATAGTCTTGATGTTTACTAGGCTATAAACATGCGATGAGAACTGCACATGTACTGCAGTCTGGGCTTTTCTTTTTTCTTTTTTTTATGTCAAAAGTCATGAAATGTTTGACAGGTTGCTTCAAAGCTTATGCCCAAAGCTTGCTAACAGCAAGCCTGAGGCCACATTGGCACAAAAAAAAGATTCCCTTCATTAGAGAAGTACACATGGATTCCAAAGTGTTTCTAAACTTTTGATAATTTTTTGGCAAGTAATTGCTAAACAAGTTCATAAAAGATACGTTACATTCTCACTAATCAGTAAAATAAAATAAGTAAAACAATAAAGGCATCCAAAAGGTCAACATCTATAGACCAGCTGAGCGTAGAGTATTAGGAAAAAGCTGTTCCATGTGTTATGAGGTAAACTGAATCATTGGGGAATTTGTTTATTGGAATATAAATTTCAAATAAAAACATCAACATAAAAATTTACTAATGCACAATGGCATTCCAAGGTTGTACACCTTTTCAGAAATTTATAATAGTATTTATAATATATTTCCTGAATTTGCAGAAAAATGACACAGCTTACCCCAAAGCTTCAATCTCCCCTTCTTTAAAGGATTAGTTCACTTTCAAATTAAAATTTCCTGATAATTTACTCACCCCCATGTCATCCAAGATGTCCATGTCCTTCTTTCTTCAGTCTAAAAGAAATTAAGGTTTTTGATGAAAACATTCCAGGATTTTTCTCCTTATAGTGGACTTCAATTGGCCCCCAAAATTACAGTTTCAGTGCAGCTTCAAAGGGCTTTAAACGATACCAGACGAGGAATAAGGGTCTTATCTAGCGAAACGATTGGTCATTTTCTAAAAAAAAAAAAAAAAAAAAATGTATATGCTTTATAAACACAAATGATCGCCTCGCAAGTGCTTCCGCCAGACCGCCTTCCGTATTCTTCAAAAAGCTTACGCTGTATGTCCTACACCTTCTCTATTCAACTTACGGAAAAAACTGAACTGGCGCCGTGTTCGTTCTGTAATTTGAATAGGGAAGGTGTAGGACATACAGCGTAAGCTTTCTGAAGAATACGGAAGGCGGTCTGGCGGAAACACTTGCGAGGCGATCTAATCCTTTAAGCACAGGAACAGAAAGCACTAAGCAACAGTAATCTTGATTTTGCATAAATAGTCTTTTTTGTGGAATTATGCAGTCTGACGATTATACGATTTGAGAGCGTTTCAGGCCAAATTCCAGCTGATTTAACAGCTGTAAACTAAGCAATTTGCACTTGCACCAATCAGTTCTTAAGCATTAACCCTAACACTAAAAGTAACACATGCCCTAACACAACACCCTAAGCGAACAAATGTTTGGGTTTTTTTTCTACAACTCTGCCCTCACATAACAGAGAAAAATTGCAGTGAGTAGGCAGTAGTTACAAGGCCTCAACATCCCATTTGGTTTTCACAACAGGGACACACAGGAACATGCAACTAATGCCAAACATTATATTAATTACAGTTAATATAAAAAAACCTCTGAACAAAATTCCCCTGAGTCACCCGTGTAAACAGAACCAATGCTAACTTCAACTCTAAGTAATACAACCTTTTAACAAGTTTCAATTAAGCATTAGTATGATATAATACTGGTATAAGACCAAAATCATAATTTGTTGGGGGGAGGGGCAACAGATGATTGATTTGGGGTTGTTTGCTGTAATTTATGAGCAGATACAAGGAAGCTCTGACTGGCTACTTATAAGGGCATACGATTGAATGATCGACTTGTTCATAGCAGGAGTCTCTGATATCAAACTGTGGGATTACTGAAGAGTTGATTGGTCCCTCAGAGATTTCCCATTGAGATGAAGAAGTGCTAAGAAACTGCTCCATTCCTTCTCTGTAAACCTACTAATATTGCTAAAGGTTGGGGAATAGCCTCAAGCAAGATGATGAGGCTGTGGGAGTGTGAGGGGGAGGTACAAGCAAGCTTTCCGGCTTATTCATCCTTTCTCTCTATTCCCACCTTCCTCAGTTTTCGCTTCCTTCTCGCGCTAATCTGTGGGTGAGAATTACATCCTGAATTTGCCTAATAACATTTGTGTGTCATTTTCCGAGGTATTTTAAAACAACACAGGAACACAGACACTCACAGGTCATTGTTGTGTTTGTTTGACCAAAGTGCTGTACAAACAGGAAAACTAATAACCACAGAAGATATAAAACATACAACAAAGTAAACAACAAATAGAAATAGACAGGGCTAATCTGATATGGAGAGGTAGACTGTTCCGTAAAGGCGAGATCACCTTGTTTTTTGAGTCTAGATCTAGGCACAGAGAGTAAACCAAGATCGCAAGATCTCAGAGTCCAATAGGGAGTATAAGGATGGAGAAAATCGGTCAGATACTGAGGGGCCAAATTATGGAGGTCTTTGTAAACAAACAATTTTTTTTTTTTTTTTTTTTTTAAATCGCTTCTGTACATAACAGGAAGCCAGTGCATAACGATTAAAATAGTTGTTATGGCCTCAGACTTGCAAGTGTCCACATGAAATGGCATTCACAACAGAAACTAAATATTTAGCTGGAAATGTGTTTTTTCTGCATAATAACCTGCACTGACGAGTCGTGCACAATAAGACAGGTACATTTATTATGAAAATTGAGAAGGTCCATTTTAAATGATTGATTCAATGACTCACTCATAAAGACAGTCGCTGCATCTGAAATCTAATACTTTTATATATTATGCGAAAAACTGTATAATAAAAGAGTAGTTTTCACGAATATGTAGTATTTGAAAAATAGTAGGCGAAAAGTCCCTGGATGACCTACAACTCAGCGATTCTGAAGTGCGCATTCGATTGACACTTTCCCATGAGGCCACGGGAGAGGATTTGTGAATGGCAGTGAAAGTGAGGCAACTGACACTGGTGGGTCATATGACACTAAAAACATGGCAGATGTAGTACGTCCGAATTTCATTCACACTACCCATATTCACATTATATTCTACATAGTAGGTGGAAAACTGTATGTGAAAAGCAGCATGTCCAAATTCACTGTTTTCCTAAAACAGCAGGCATGACCTACTACTTTCCGGCAAGACTCTGAAGTGTGCATCCAGTGGACACTTTAATATCCCAAGAGGGCACAACATGAAAAATAATATATGTCCGGATTACATTCATACTACACATATTTATACTACTGTATACAGAACATAGTTTTTATGGGTCACCCTACTCAGAGGGTATACAATTTGCGGATACATCCAGTCAGTTGTTTTGTACTTGAATTAATCAGTTTTTGAACAATTGGTTGAATGAATGTTTCAATGATTTACTCAAAGACAGTCACTTGTTTCGTTGCTGAAGCTGAATGAATCATTGTTTTTACCAGTTACTTTTCACCACCCACTGGCATAATGTAACTTCAATGTAACTTCAGCAGAAAGAGTTGCTGAAAATTCCCACCACTAATTCAGTCTGGAACAAACACAGTCAAGTGGAATGATACAGTGATAAGTCCCAGTGGACCAGAGTTAACATCTGTATAAAATAACAATATATAATTTTTTATATAATCATCCAACTGTTATACAACTTTAAGTAAGGCAGAAATTACACACTTCCCCTTTAAGGCATTCAACATGATGGGGAAGTGCTGATAGTTTCCCTACATTCCAGGTATTCGCTTTGTCCAATGTAAATCCTACAGGGTACTGCATTATCATCAGTATTGGGCATAACGCAGTACAAGTAACGCGAGTTATGTAATCAGATTACTTTTTTCAAGTAACTAGGAAAGTAACACATTACTTTCAAACTTTCAAATAATGCAAGTTACTTTATTTTCCCATTAATTGACTGACACCTCTCCTGTCCACGTGTAGAGATAAGGAGTAAGGTGTAGAGGAATTGTGTGCACTGTGTAAACATGATGGTTATTGTAGTTCTAGACTAAATTTGGGCATGTGAGCAGAATCAGTATTCCTCAAAATAAATAAAAACAATGAAATGCAAACTCAGAAACCTGCAATGATTAAATAGGTTAAATTACACAAATATATTAAAGCTGCAGTTTTGCCTCTTTGTCGCCATCTCTGTTTGAAACCTGCAATTGCAGTTGTTTGCGGAATTATCATCTTTACGTGGGTTGTGCCTCGGCACGACTCCTCAGCGCAGATGAATCTAATGTTTGCCGTCAGTCACCGCACCAGTGTGGATACTGTATATCGGAATCACAGACTGTAGTCTTGAAGTATGACCAAAATAAGAATTTTCACCGGAAAATGTAATCTGAACAAGTAAGTCTGCCACTTTTGTTCTGACCAACTGAGGAAAAAAATACATAACAATAAATTGCGCTGCCAATGGTGATTAAATCTAACGATCGCTTAGCTCGGATCACGTCAAACCATGCAAATTATTATTATTGTTATACTTTGTTCTCAAATTGTTAATGTTAACAACATCAGCATTGCGTGACTACGTGTATTTAGTGTGTATTAGCGTTAGTGTATTAGTGTATTAGCGTGTATTAGCGTTACCTGATTTCAATTTCTGTACAGTCTAATCTCTAACGTTAATTTGTCATACCATACAATCTGCCATCAAAATGATAAGTTTAATTATTGCAGCTGCTGTGAGAAAAGGCTATAAATGATTTACCTCACATGCGATGTAGCCTACTAGCTGGGATTCATTCTTTATGTAAACAGACATGACGCAATGACACAAAGACAAACGGCGACATGCTCGAATTTCCCGCAAAAACCCACCAGCACCACCCAAATTATAAAACATTATTACAAGCTTACCGTTGTGAATCGGTAAGGAGATAGTTTTGAACACTGGCTGGTTATGTACTGTGATTGATTTTGGATCATTTTTAACCAAAAAAAGTTACGGACAGCAGCTTTAACTGAAAGCAACTTGTATTGACATACCTTAAAATATGTCAGTGACATTGTTTTGTCTTAACCCTTTCGCACACAAGTTTAAAATATTCTGTCTGAGCCCCCAGCGTGAGTTTTTTTAAGGCGACCGTTATTTAGAACGTATCACTTGGCGCCGTCATTTTAGTTTGTGCCGCACAGAGAATCGGATCTGTTGGATTTACAACATGTGAATTCATCCACTTCTCCCGAAATACATGAAAGTAAGTGAGTCGGTGAACTGGGGAAGAACAGACTAAGCTTTAAAGTTACTTACATAATGTGTATCTGATATGAATAAAACGTGTCGTCTAATTATAATGGAAAGGGTTGTTATTTCCACTTCTATAGACATCATTGTGTATTTTACATACTCTAAATATATTGTTTTGTTAGTACTCATGTGTATTTAAATGACTGAAACCTAAAATAAACATTATTTGGTTGAAAACACTGCATATATGTGATATATGAAAAGCGCCTGTCTCTGGTTTAGCGCCAGCCAAAGCGCGCAAGCATATTTGAATTTGGCAGTTGATCACGTGATGCGCTGAACGTTCTAATCACACCGGTGTGATCGTACGCTCCAGGGACCAGCCAAGACTGATCACACCGGTGTGATCGTACGCGTCAAAGGGTTAAGATGCACACCAGTAATCTTTTTTTTCAGGGTACATTTATAAAAGCTACTTAAATGTCCTAATTGAACTAAGGCCTAATCCTGGCTTAATCTAAGCCCTGTCTGTGAAACCGGGCCATTATGTATTTAATCTCACTTTATTGTCTTTGCTGCTGACCTTTGATGGTCCAATTTAACCATACTATTAAGCAAAATTGACTTAGATAAATATCACTTTTTTTATTATTATTATTATTATTATTGCTGAAGTAAAAGTGGTGAATTTTCTTCCCCTGCATCCTTTTCTTCTGCAATCTAGAATGGAAGCACAGCTGAAAGATTTATTTGAGCTGCGCCCTCTACTGTACAGGAGTGAATTTGCATTTCCTTCAGCCTGAGGCTTATTCATTTCACTTTTGGTATAAAAAGGCCTTTACATTTGTGAAAAACAAGACTTTTTTGTTTATAAAAACAAGCAAGCAAGCCTACCCCAAACGAGAAAAAGTAACGCAACAGTAATGTAACATTACTTTCCATAAAAAGTAACTAAGTAATGCAATTAGTTACTTTTTTAAGGGAGTAATGCAATATTGTAATGCATTGCTTTTAAAAGTAACTTTCCCCAACACTGATTATCATCAGTATGTCTGAGCTAGATGCATGGTAGGTCTAAATCTGGCTCTGTCAGGAGACTTTAATTTTGAAGCTTTTGAACATTTGAGAAGTGTTTTACAGAAAATTCCCTCTCCAGTGCCTCACTTGCAGTTGCACTCTGAAGTGTAATGAAACCAAACACTTAGCCGCCAAACTACCAGCTGCAAAGCCCGACCTAAATCCACTCTACCGGTCTCAGCTTGGGATTGCCTGGCAAATTATCATGCTGCCCGTTAGTTATCCACTGATGGCTGTCAGAAAAGTGATGGATGCGTTTTATTTACATTTGAGGGATGAAGAAAAATAGCATCAGGGTTTTATTTCGGGGCTATGATTGAATGCTCCAGCAACCGTAACCTTGTCATTTGCCTATGGTATGAATGTCTATATTCCCTTCTTTTGATAAATTTGTAAGGGCCTGAACATTGCGTCTGGAACATGACGACTCGTTTGATGTAAATACAACTCAATTGGTGTAAAATTCGGAGTGCATTCATTATGTGACACTTTAATCAGGTTTTTGAATAGGGGTCAGAGTTTGCATTCACACAGGCACTACTGTTAAATTAATGGCATAAAACGTGATCATCTGAAAACATATCTGCATTGTTATCCCTCTGATTTGTAAAATCCACCACACATTGGCTTGCAAAAGGGTATGCAACGCCAGTTCATTAGGAATGATGGGAAGAACAGCTTCATTATAGAAATATAATAAATGGTGTCTGAATGGTTGATCATATCCAGATTGTCAATGTGTATTTAGAGGAAGTTCAGTCCCTCACTGAAGCTAATTCAGAGGTTACTGATAAGCGGTTTTCTGCAACAATTTGTTTTCTACATTAAGATGGTTGGACCAACACCTCACTTCTCAATGAAACAACCACGGTCATTTTCCAATCATTTAAACCACCTGAAAATGTGGGACACAGAGCCAAGAAAGCCACACAAACACAAAGCCACCACCTTTTTTGAAACAAGTCAGGCAGCTTTGCAGCGATATCCAACAAAGCCAGGAAAAACAGGAAAAATAAATTGTTTTTTTGGGCAGAGAGCTTAACGTGAATGCTGCACAATGAAAACTCACCAGCATGTTCTATCGATTAGTTTCTAAGTACATCCTGTAGTTTAAGCCTTGATTAACTCTTTGGGATCCAAAGACTTATGGTGGTCTAAAAATAGCACTTTCTCAACTCATAACTTGGAGTAAGCGCAGCAGAAGTAGCGGTTGATAAGAAGCCAAACTCATTGGATAACTTAGGTTGGTTTTCTTGACCAGGCTGAGGCATTCTTCAATGTCACCACAAAACAAATCGGATTGTTGTAAAAGTGGATCAAATTGAGGATCCAGTGTTGATACAGTTTCTTTTGTGATTACTTGTCTAAATCCTGCATGTTACATTGGCAGGTAGGGCTGATTGATTTTGACACATCTACCCACAGAGCCAAGGGCAAATACTTAGTGAATTTTCTCATACTTCTACCAAAGTTCACTCAAAATCATTTACTCACCCTCTTGTTGTTCAGAATACAAAAGAAGACTCTTTTCCATGCTATTACAAAGCTTTCAGGCTTCAAAAAGGATTCTAAGTATTATGAAAGTGGTCCATATGCCTTGTGCATGTCTTCAAAGTTATTTGAAGCCATACGGTAGCTTTCTGTAAGAAGAATGTACACAGAATGTAAATAAGTAAAGACAGAATTTTCATTTTTGGGTTTTTATCCAGCTTAAATAGCACCAAATGAGATAAAAGTGTAATGCACAGGTTTGTGTTGTGCCAACTGAAGGAGCGGGAAATTGGAAGCTATAATAAATAAAGAATAATCATGGAAAATGGCATTGAGGGAAAATAGAGCAGTTATGATTACAGAACAGAAACATTGTACAGGAAAGACAATGACAAAAATGACTAATGTACTTTTTCCTTGGAGGACATATTGAACTTAACCTCAAAAAGTGCATGATTGCATGGCATTTATAATGATAAAAGTCTTACAATAGGATGATTTGCGATTACAAAAGCCACTGAAATTTCTGATTCCATCTACTAAACAGCACAAAAGTATTTTGTTCTTCAACTGGAAGCTGCAGTATTTTCATTTATCGAACCCTCTAGAAGCAGAATTTCATGCTCGAGCTCCGGTCACTTTCTTATGCTCTATGTCAGCAAGAGAAACCGAAAGCAAGGAATAAGTTGGTTAAGAAGGAGTGATCTGAAGATAGGGTGAAACCAGATGGCAGAAGGGCATGAGTTATTCAAACAAAGACCCCCGGTCACTCTGCTCAAGGCACTGGTGCTCTCAGCAGGAGGGCCGGCTAGGTTACCTGAGGCAGTGTTTATTATTCAGTACCAGCGAGTCTGGCCTGGCCTACACAATTCATCTTTCCACTCTGTCGAGAGAGGAAAACTTATATTGAGTCCCTGGTTACTTGATAAATGGCAGATGATCAGTTCAATGTCATACCCACCCCCTCTGCTTCCCACCGTCGCTCGATGCTTCTCATCTCTCTCTCTCTCTCTCTCTCTCTCTCTCTCTCTCTCTCTTCAGCATACTCAGCCGCATCCACACTCATCAAAAGTTATTTTGATTGGTTGACTTAACAACTCCCTCTGGGCTGTCATGACCACATAATCAGATCTGGCAATATTTCTTCAGCTTCACAAGGGAAGACAAGAGAAGAGGATTTGTGTAGAAAATGTCAGTGTGCTTCAGTTTCTGCTTGCTTTCTCTGTGATTTAGTACTTTGTTCATCCAAATGTTTTTAAAACTGTAAAATCTCTTTTTTTTTCAATATTGTAGATGCTTATACAGAAAGCTACAGCAATGGTTTCAATGTTTTGCTGGTTAGCATAGCTTGGTTAGTGAAATCAGCCAAGCAGCCAAAGGGAATGCTAACAGCTCTCTCCAGCTCTCTCTTTACCTCAAAACTAAAACAGTTACTTGATTGGTTTTCCCCCAATTCAGGTTTGTAGTTTATCCATTAAATATTCATTCAAGAGATACACCTTCACAAAGAGAAAATTCACCCATGCTGAAAGATAATTTGAGTTTTATAAATGATCTGACTGAGAGCAGTACTCAATAAAGTAGTTCTTTTCTATCAACAGTAACATATTGAACATCAGTGCTCAGTGTGAGCTTAAGATAAGGAGCTAAAGCCTCAGCAAAAACATGCATTCTTAACCATTTGCTATAATGCCATGTCAGCAAAGCAGTTTTTTCCCCACTGGGCCATTTATTACATGGGTCTTGCTGGGAATATATGTGGTAGTAAAATGGCCTCCAGCACAGGTTCTCTGTGATTATGACTCTGAGAAAAGGTTTTTATGAAATCAAAGCTTATATGAATGAATTTGATTCCATTTCAGAGAGGTGGGATCACAACACATTTACCTCAAACCTAAAGCAGTTAGTTTTCTGACATAGAGAAAAGCAAAGCGTGTACACCTTCAGTTTTACCAAATAAAAAGGAAGTAATTTAATAATATTATAAAAATTATATTATATTACATAACATATATATAATACAATACAAGCTATTTTTTTTTAATAAAAACAGCTTATATTATATTACGTAAGATGACGGAACAAGACGCAACTGACAAATGCTTTGACTAGCGCTGTCAGTCACGGGAAAACCCCTTAACTGTTAAAAGGACAAGATAATACATCGGACATTTAAACAGATTTTTTATTATGAACATAGGACTGACCTGAAGGAAAATGCTAAATCTGAATGCAGGTAATAAACTCGCTCAATCGATCTCTTTCTCACAATACTCTTCTAGATCTACATAATACAGTAAGCTTCAATGAACAATATCAATTTGACCCTTCGCCAGGAGTTTGATTGACAGGCGATCTAACCAATCATAACACCAAATCCGCCATTTTGTCCGACAAAGCAGTCAGGGGAGTTAGCAGATTAACGTTGCTAAGAGTGATTGCTAAGGGTGTTGTGTAGTGATACACAGTGTTGGGAGTAACGCATTACAAAAGTAATTATATTACAGTAATATATTACTTTTTGCTGTAACACAGTAATATAACGCATTACTAATAAAATTTGGGTAATATTATACTCGTTACAATCTCAGTAAAGCACGTTACAACAACGCATTTTAACCCAAAATTAAGTAGTGTTAGTTTTATTTTTTATCAACACCGCAAGACATTCCAGCACCAGAGCAAAAAATCCGCAGGTAAAATAGTGTCTATTTCCTGCTGCTGGAATTCGATGGTTGAGATGACTGCAGAGATGGATTCTACATTTGTGAGATGGACATAGCTATCCCATTATTTTCAGAGAAAAGGACAAGAACGTAATAGCAATAGCAATAGTGCAATATTGCAATCTATGTGCGGCACTGAAGGAACTTTCTAGAAATAGCACTTGAAAAAACACCTGAACCGGTGCCACGCTAACACTAGATAACCAAGAGAGCTTCAGGGTCGGAGAAGATAAAGAATGCACCGGACGAGAGCACAGGTAAGACAAAGCAACAGATGCAGAAATATCAGTAAGCCACGAGCGCACATACATGGTTTGTTTACGCATCAATAATAACGGACTCACGCATGCCTAATGTACGACTCCTGTATGTCACTGTAATCGTCTTTACCTTCATTACAATCATCATCCATCAAAACTTTAATAGCGACACTGGTTTTCTTTATCCAACTGAGAGATTTAATTTGCGTATACTGTTACTGATGCGGTTGGGTGTTTTGAGCCGCCGTTCAGTCTGTATTTCACACAGCGCAATGAGAAACGGCATGGGCTGCTCCGAAACAATCGCAGAATACGCAAAGAGGTGGTGTTTGTTAATATTTAATTTAACGTATTAATACAATTAATGAATTATATTAATATATTTAAATTAATTTTAAGTTATCTCCAAGCCCCCCTGGAGGATCACTGGCATTATGCTATACCACATCGCCCTCCACTGGATGTATAATGAGCAGCAATAAACTACATTTTAGCATTTTATGCCATCATACTTCTGTGGTTATTTTGGTTAAAGTAACTCAAAATTAATGCAAAAGTAGTGTAACGCATTACAATTCAGAGACAGTAATATTGTAATGTAACTAATTACTTTCAAAAGACAGTAACTAGTAATATATAACGTATTACATTTTGGAAGTAACTTGCCCAACTCTGGTGATACACAGAACTGTTCGGTGAAGCGGCCATAGCCGTGTTTTATCGTGAATAAAACACAGCTATTGACCAATCAGAATCAAGGACAGGAGCTAACTGTTTTATAATATAATATAATATAAATAATATAATACAATATAATATAATATAATAATAAAAACGATTTATTTACACTATATATTTTTTTTTAAATGTAAAATTTCATTTTTGAATTAGAATATTACGCATTTGTTTACCTTTTTGAATGCTTAAAATGTTTCTTATGTTTTAAAATGTTTTTAAATTTTAAATATTTTATATATAATATTTCCATACAACAGCACTGTTGTCTGCGCTCATCACATACACTATGGCAACACTGTTATTTTAGATATAAGAGGTGAAAACATAAAGTGTGAGGCTGAAGTGTGTGAGAAGAGGGAAAAGCATTGCGTTTGCGTTTTTTTACCCAGATTCATACATACGTGAGGGTTTGTAAAGTCTCTTTTATCTGTGACTCCAGGCAGATTATTTGGTATGTGAAACACACAGCAGACAGCAGCTCCCTATGTTAAGCTTTCTCCTCACATCGCTCCACAATGCCAGTTTGAGCAAGACCGAGTTGGCTTCATATACAAAAATTCTACAGAGGGCAAAAATAAACCCAGAAAACCCCTGTAGCTCAACTAATAATGTGCACACATACACTTAAAACACAAATGCATATCTATGCAAACATATTCTCAAAAATATGTGTTTACACCACATTGTGCAGAATGATTTTCTTTCCTGTTGCTGAGTGATAGAGGAAAAGGAAAGTTCTTATGTCAGAAGAAAAAAACAGGTATGTGGTGGTCTAAAGGAAGTGAAAAGGTGTTACAGCTGAGAACAATGATGATTTAAGTAATTATGACTGCTACACTTGATACTGGAATTTTGCTTATTGTACTTGGCACAATTGCTCAAGCTCCATCAAGTTGGGCTTTTTTGTTAAAACTGACTTTTTTTTTTGGTCATACCGCAAATGCACAATTGGACAGAGGTCAGGGTTTTTTCAGGCCACAGAATGACATTGATTTTTCTTTGGTTTTAAGTCATTGAACTGTGACTTGAATTATGGGTTGCTGTCCTGTTGCAAGATGAATTGTCTTTAAAGTCAACAAGGTTCTTACAGTTGCCCCAAAAAGTATTTATACACTTAGAAAATACATTTCAGCAAACAAAAGCTAAAAATTTTCTCAGGACTAACTTCACTGAAGTATTTTCCAGTCACTTTTAACCAGCTGATGGTGTTAGTGAACCATTTGACATTGTAACTAGCAGGTTTCCAAGTACAAGTTATAGAGTACACACGCAACATGATATACATTGCTGTAATTAAAACAGTACATCTATTGTTTTATCATTTACAACAGATAAATATATAAGGGCTGTCAATAGATCAAAATTTTTAATTGCATACTTATCGTGAAATTAAGCAATCATCATTTATCGTGTTTAACACAATTATTTTGTCATTATTTAACATATCCAGCAAAGTAAACTATAAGATTGAAGGGTGATTCTCACATAATAGTATTTTCTGCAAGCTTTTTTCAAGGTAAATTCAGGTGTCTTTCCAGTTGAAAGTGAGAGAAAAAAATAGGGGTGTCACCCCTTCATTGCTGTGCACTTTTGTATGTATGTATGTATGTAGGTATGTAGGTAGGTAGATAGACTTTATTAACCTTCTGGTATTGTTCATTTGGGGGTCACACTTGTGTTATTCATGGTCAAAAGTGACCGAACACCTGAAATGTAACTTTTTTATTTTCAGTAAATCAATGTATATTTTTATTCAATAATATTTTTTATTTTTTATTTTGTATTTTGATAGAATTTCATGGTACTAATTAATATTTATGGAATAATTATGATCATTTTTTTCCCACTGAAAATAATATAATTTTTTTTCTAATATTTTTAATTACTTTTCAATTAAAGCAGTATTTCATATTAAAATAGAGACAATGACTTTAAAATACAATTTTTGAAGGCAAATTAGTGCCATCTGGTAGGAGTAAAAAAAAGAAAAACATCTGTAATGCCATGGTTTAACCACTAGATTCCTATAGTTCTATATGAAAAATACAAATAAATTATAAATTCTTTTAGACATAAATACTTATTTTTAGACAAAAATATGTATTTTTATTAAGTTGTGGATTTGGATATATATTTAGACATTCTCAAATACAACTTTTTGTAAAGGTTTAGATTTTTTTTTCTTTCTTTTTTTTTTTTTAATGTTGGTTTGAAGTGTCAGTTTTTGCAATAATTTTACTACAGTCAATGTGAGTCAGTGTACAGGAATGTGTCTATTTTGCACTCTTGATATTTTAGAGTGTCACCCGTTCATTGCTGTGTGCTTTTTTCTGCATCATGGATGATTTGTAGATTGTACACACAAAAAACTATCTGTATTTTTGTATTTTTGCCTATTTCCCATTCATTTCCTATGGCGGTCATTTTTGACCACGAACAAAACAAGTGTGCTTATTTTTTTTATGACTATTTAGCTTTTTCGAATTAAGTCCAAGATTTTTTTTTTTTTTCACAGTGACTGCCATAAAAATCTGATGAAGTAGCAATTTTTAAAATTTCAAAACTTTTTTTTTTTTGGGGTCTAAAATGACCGAACAACACCAAAGGGTTAAGGTGGCCTAGGAGTCCAGATAATTTATGGGCCCGATGTATGAGAATGCAGCATGTTTTCCTCAAAAAATACAATTCTTAACTTTATTTTTCTCTACCGCAGAACTTCCCAGACTTCCATTTTGGTCTCACCATTGAATGTTCCCCTAAATAGAATTTCTCACATGTCTTTGGATGAACTCCAGTCATAAGAAATTTTCTCAACAGAAACCTTTCTTTTTCCCATCCCCATCACACAAGCCAGGCTTATGGAAGGTGTGAGCTATTGTTGTCTCATGCACAGTTTCTCCCATTTCAGTTATGGAGGTTCGTAACTCCTTCACAGCTGCCTCAGGCCTCTTGGTGGCCCCCGTTACTATAGCCCTTCTTACTTGGACACTCAGATTTGATGGATGAACACATTTTGTTCCATATTTTCTCGGTTTTTAATGACTTAGGACTTCCCTGTGCTTCAAGGTATATTCCATGTTTCTTTTACCCTTTTGCTGACTAGTATTTTTTTTTTAAAGGGCCTTGTCTCAGATTAGAGTTGAATGTTCCCTATTCTTTGTTGCGCTGTTTCCTTGGAAATGTGTGGGTGTGCTGCTGGACAATGTTGTATTTATTGTGAAACCATGTGAAACATATAATGAACATGGGTTTTGTAGCATGAGTAGCAAATATTCTTAATTAAATACAATGTCCAATGCTGTAACATAATAAAATGTGAAAAACCCAAGGGGGATTAAACACTTAGACACTCTAATTAGCTTAATATGACTACAGACCATTAACAACACCTCAAGCCCAGTCACATGGCAGATTGTTCAAGCCATATATAACTGCAGGACACACCTCATTTCCTGTTTCCAATGTGAATTCTAATAGCCTCTCTTTGTTAAAATGTTTTCTACTGAATATCAGTTTACATCAGGTCTCAAGATAATATGACATATGCCAGATCTTTTTATTCCTCTCTGGCTAATTCAGTTATTCAAACGCATTAAATGTTTTGATTAGAATAATATCTGGGCTGAGTTGTGTATGATAATTGCATGCTCAATCGATCTGGAAAACCATGATCAGCAATGTAGTGATTGGTGACAAGACCAATGTGATAAAATACAAATATATTTATCTTTCTGAACTAAATCAGTTTTTCACCCTTGACTAGGGATGCACCGGTCATCAATCGGAACTGGACAGTTTGTTTTTTGTTTAATTTTGGCCCATCTCTGTTCCGCAGTTTCACACAAACTGCACTGCAATCATTTCCAAGCATTGCAAGTGTCATTTGTGTGGAAATATAACGAAGCCTATAAACAGGATGTTAACACAGGCCAGAAACAGGACACACTGAAGATGGACGCAAAGAGAAAAGGAGAGCAGAGAAAATACTGTATCAGGCTCAGCAAGCTCACTGTTTGCGATGCTCGAAATATTGGAAGAAAAATATAAATATTGATTTGGGGGTGAGGGTTTAGATGAACGTATCTCTGAATGGAACTGGCGGAATGGGATATTATAAAATAGTGTTTATATGTGCAGCGGTAACCAAGGAAACGTAAGCGCCACCTACTGTCAGAAGGTGAATTTGCATTTTCATTTGCATTTTCTTTCAGTCCGTCTGCTGTTTTTGTTTTGTGCAGGTACGCATAATTATATAACATAAAGCTATAGTCAGACCATTCCGTTTTTACTTTAAATCTTGAAATTATACAATCTGATTTAAATCAAAATAACTGTTCATGCTACATGTGTGCAGCATCTTTTGGATCATGATTAAAATGCAGTGGTTGCCTCTAATTTCAAATGGCTACAGATTTTATTTATGTTTAAGGTCAGTTGGCCTGTAATTATGGAAACCCGTTTCCGCCACTAAATAAAAAAATAAAAACAGTAATTGCGACTTTTTATCTCAGAATTCTGACTTTTTTTCTCACAATTGTGAGTTATAAAGTCAGAATTGCGAGATATAAACTCGAAATTGCGTGATATAAAGTCAGAATTCTTACTTTTTTTCTCTCAATTCTGACTTTATAACTCGCAATTGTGAGAAAAAAAGTCAGAATTCTGAGATATAAACTCGCAATTGCGTGATATAAAGTCACAATTCTGAATTGTTTTCTCACAATTGTGATATAAACTTGCAAGTTTATATCTCGCAATTCTGACTTTATATCACGCAATTGCAAGTTTATATCTCAGAATTGTGACTATAACTCACAATTGTGAGAAAAAAAAAGTCAGAATTGTGAGAGAAAAAAAGTCAGAATTGTGAGATATAAACTCGCAATTGCGAGAAAAAGTCAGAATTCCGAGATAAAAAGTCGCAATTACTGTTTTTATTTTTTTATTCAGTGGTGGAAACGGGCTTCCATACTGTAATAGAGCAAATAAACAACAAAAAACAATTCTTAAAGGGAAAAAATAAATAAATAAATAAAAAATCACAACCGGTATAGAAATCGGCCCATTTGCTTGTCATGAAAAATCTTGATCAGTGCATCCCTACACTTGACCCTGGTCAAAGACGGCTGATATCTTCTATTTATGGTAAAATAAGCTTCTTATCCCCGTCTTCCACTGATTCTCTCAAAGGGTCCTGGGAGCATTACTTAGGCATTACATTTCCAAAGATCAGTGGAAGAATATTCTTAGTCTAGTACATTTCTCATCCATCCTTGCTAGACACGCCCTAATGTAATGTAAAGTGATACACAAAGCGCACTTTACCAACACTAAATTGGTAAATATTCCCTAACAGAAGTGATGCCTGTAATAGATGTAAACAATATCCGGCTGACCATATACTTAAGTTTTGGACATGAACGAATATGCTGACTACTGGTTTAACATTTTATTTTTCACAGGTCCTCATTACCAACATTGTCCCTAACCCCTTTAATGCCCTGTTTGTTTTCCTCCCATTTTTGATTACAGCCACTACAATGGACTCTGTCATTGTCTTTACCACATTGCAAGCCAGATGTATCATTTGTCACAGGCTGTTTTGTGTACTACTTCTTCATTTTATTTCCTGTCAGACATTTCATTGTGTAACAATCTTTTATAAGTCTACAAAAAAGCTTAATAAAAAGACTTGAAATACAAATGTCTTTGGTGTGACTAGAAAAGATGGTCTCAGTCCTACACCAACAGAAGAGGCCAGAATAAAGAGTTTAAGAATTCTTTTCTTCTGATGTGGGTTATGCCCCTTCAAGTTTAAACTGATAAACAGTCTCCACTGCCCTAGACCATGTATGACCCTTTGGGGTGCAAGAATAGGACCAACAAATTTCCACAAATATTTTGTGGTTCTTTTTATTTTTTGGTCTGGGTATTTAAAGGAAACCTGCAAAAGAGTCAATGGGATTCTGTAAACAGAAAACCCCCATGCAGTGTTGTGTGAGTCTCCTGAGTCCTGCACTTAAAACACACACAGCTGTGTGTCTCTCGGCTGTAAGGTATGCATCTCTCACTCTTAGATCCATCTTTGAGCAACTGATGCTACATATTTATCATTTCTAAGAACTTCCTGTGCAATGGAAAGGTTCTGTGGATGGTTAAACGTTCTTCATGGAACCATAAATGCCAAAAAAGAACCTTTATTTTTAAGAGTGAACGAAGCAGTAGATAGACTTAGCAAGTTGTATGAACGTGACTAAGAAAATAACACTTTTAGTTGCGAGCAAGCAGTTAGGGGCATCCTCTGACTATGATGAGACAGGTGATTTTGTGTCCATGAAATTTTCAACAGGTGTGAAACTCGGTGAAATCGGGTCTCTAATGAGCAAATAATTTATATATAGCCTTTCTATAGGTTACATTGTTGCACCAGAAGATGGCGATCAGAAGTGATCATCTTAATGGGTCAATTAATCAGTCACTCAAAAGATTCATTACAAAATAATAATTCATTTAGGACAAAAGCATATGACTTGCTTCATCCCAATTTGTATACTATCTGTCCTAAATAGTAGGGCTGCACGATTATGACAAAAATCATAATTGTCGATTATTCTCTTGAAATTGTAATTGCGATTATTAATTACGATTATCACAATTTACATGTATTGAATAGCTTTACAGCTTTACACCATTGTTTGAAGCAACGGCATGCCATATTTTTGTATAAAAATAAAAAACAAGCTGAAAACACTTCCTGAAATGTTTTATTGTTTTTCTATAGCATTAAACCTCAAATGTCAATTATACATTAGTTTGGTTTCTTCTTTAAATAATAATAAAAAGTCAACATATGCATGGTATAATAACAGGGGCTTTTGCATCGGGTTGTTCTTGGAACTTAGATATAGGAGCTAGCCACCAGTGTGGTTGCCCAAGAACTACTGTTCCCCTAGGGCCTGAAGTGACGTAAACTGCGCTTGTTGTTATTACTTTTATTTTGATGGCGCGGCGGACTTTTATTTTGACGGTGCTGAGAACATTTCAGACGGATTCTGAGCACACAGTGCTTGCATTCTCCGTCTTCATTAGTTTACGATCTGTTTAACAGTCCTGTCTAATACGTTATTAGATAGAACTGTTATACAAAGAAAGTAGACAGTATATGAAAAAGTATTAGCTTTTGCCGTGTGGTTGATGCCCAATGTCGCTAGCTTAGCAGAAATACTTAATCATGTTTTGCTTGGTCTCCTCAAAGTCGCGCTGGATTTTCTCCTTAGTGTAAGGTTGAGTGGTCCTATCACTGTTTTTCATGATTGTAGAGTTAGTTAGTTTGTGGAGTAAATACATAGGCTGTGTAGACGGCTTTTTAAAAATGGCGGGTACTGGTGTTTCACGTGCGTTTGACATCAGCGTACACCTACGTCACTGGTAGCTCCTTTTGTGCTGGGTTAGTCGTGATTCGCCTCTCATGATGTAACATGCTCTAAACACACCTCTTAAACACACAGCATAATGTAAGTGGATATTTTTCCTTGTAATCGCGCCTTTGGACAATTACGAAATCGTGGCATCCGTAATCGTAATTGCGATTATAAATTCGATTAATTGTGCAGCTCTACTAAATAGTATTCAAAATTAGAATTAGTGTATTAGTATGTTGAAATGAGTATCCCAAAGGTACCCAAATGGTCTACTATTTCAAGTGGAAATTTGAATGGAAGATCCATGCACACTCTAACAGCTAATATTGCCCACAACTCATTGCCCTTTGAAGGAGGATTTGGTTCAGAACTATTGTGCAAAAGTCTGCACAGCACATTAGTATTTTCACACACACACACACACACACACACAAAATGGTTTTAAGCCAGTTATTTATAACTTTTGCTGTAGTGTGTCAGTAGGAAAAATACGTTTACATTTCCAAGTAGCGGTGTAACGATATTCAAACCAAGAAAAAAAACGCGATACACCTCCCACGGGACGTACCGCAATACTCTCATTGCATACCAAACACGGCCCTCCCCCTGCTGCCCCGCCAAGCCCTGGCCCATTGGATCTAGAATACAGCATTGTAGACTAACCACCATTAATCACAATAAGCTCCGCGTGTTGTTACTTTCGATAAGAAACAGTGTCATCTTTCAAATTCTGTCCATTTTATCACGAGATTTATCATTTACTGACTAAAATTGAGAAATTAATAAATGTCAATTCAGAGCTAGTGTCCACACAGCTGGCAAGTTTAACTGTTGTAGTTTATCCACATTGTGTGCACAAAGTAGATGCTCAACACAGTCAAAAAGTGCCATCGGGAAGTGCTAATTAAACGTCTGTTTCAGTCACTGATTTCGGCCCTCTAAAACCATTTCGGCCCGAAACCGAAAATAGCTGTTTCGGCCAAAAATGTTCAGTAGCATCCCTACTTTCAGGGCATAGTACAAATAGGCAAATTGGGATGAATTTGGGATTCACTTTATAAGTGAATCATTGAATTATTAACACAACCAACTTGCTCAAAACACAGATTCATTCGGAGACATGCAACGGTAAATTCTGCTGTGACTTCGTTTGGAAATATTTTGGTTGGCAGAGTAAAAGGAAATAAACAATGTAACTCACAATTTTATGTCTAAAATGTACAGAGGTCTTTTGTTTTGTTTTGATTATTGAATCACAAGAGTGTTGTATATACACTACTGTTCAAAAGTTTCAAATCAACAAGACTTTCTTAAAATGAAATTAATACTTTTATCCAACAAGGACACTTTACGTCATTCAAGGAATCCTGAAAAATACACATAACAGTCTTCATAAAAATGTAACTGATAATAATAAGAAATGTTTCTGGAGCACCAGATCAGCATATTAGAATGATTTCTGAAGGACACTGAAGACTGGCTGCAAAAAATATAAAAATTCAGCTTTGCCATCACAGGAATAAATTACATTTTAAAATACAATTGTAACAACGTTCATTTATGTGGGAAGAAGGAGGCGGGAACCGGCGAACGTTTCAGATACTTCCAAAATAAACAAATACAAAACGAAAGTAAAATGGCGGCAGTCCCTCACGGATGACTGCCGCACACACAAACACAATAAAACAGGCCTGGTCCTCTCTCGTCCTTCACTGTCGTCACTCATCCTTTTATGCTTCCGGAGCTCCTCTGTGAGAGATACGAGACCGGTGCAGTGTGCAGGTGATGCTCCTTAGCAATCATGCCACCGGCCTCGCACCGTGCTCTCACGGCTCTCGCCCTGCCCTGCTTGTCACATACCCCCATTGCCCCTCGCAGGCCAAGGGGTACTTCCGAGACTGCGCTCTACTCCCCCCGGGGGCCAGTCTCGGCGGCCGCAGCACCTGGGGGTAAGGATAGGCGAGAGAAAAGGAGACGGAAGCACAAGGAGCAACAGAGACGAGAGAGGTCCTCAGCCAGCCGAGAGGCTCTTCCTTGCGGTGTCATGCGATGGTACCGGACACTCAGTGGACAGCTCGATCCTCCTCCGCCCCCTGGCGGCCGGCGATGGCTCCTCCGGCTGAGGGCAGCCAGCAGCGAGTCCCCTGTTCCCTGCTTCTCCTCTTCATGGCGGACGGCAGCAGGCTCCAGCCCATGGCGAACGGTGGCGACTCCTCCGCTCCCTCTCGGACAGCAGCCGCCCCACCTTGACCCAGGAGCACGGCAGCGAGCTCTCCGTCCCACCTGTTGTATGATTGCTCCAGCACCACCGCCTTGGGCAGCCACTTGCGGTCTTCACTTTTCCGCGCTGCCCGACCTCCTCAGCACTGCGATCCCCCCAGCAGCGAGGGCTCTCCGACAGCATGTCCCTCCTTCCTCCCGAGTTTCGGCACCAATGTAACAACGTTCATATATACGGGAAGAAGGAGGCGGGAACCACCGAACGTTCACAAACTTTAATACAAAATAAATAAATACAAAACGAAAGTAAAATGGCACACACAAACATAATAAAACCATAACATAAATCCAGGCCTGGTCCTCTCTCGTCCTTCACTGTCATCGCTCCTCCTTTTATGCTTCCGGAGCTCCTCCGTGAGAGATACGAGACCGGTAGAGTGCCCAGGTGATGCTCCTTAGCAATCACACCACCGGCCTTGCACCGTTCTCTCACAGCTCTCGCCCCTCCCTGCTTGTCACAACAATACGGTTATTTTAAACTGTAATACTAGTTCACAATATTACTGCTTTAACTGTATTTTTTATCAAATAAATGCAGCCCCTGTAAGCATAAGAGCCTTTTTTCAAAAACATTTTAAAAATCTTACAGACCCCTAACTTTTTGGTTCAGTAGGGTGGTGCTTACAACGTTACAATCTAATTCCATTTTCAGTTCACCCTGATCCTGACCGGGTTTGAGCTTATGGACCTGTTGCTATGACAACATGTCCAAAATGAGTTTCATAGAATGGAACAACCCAAGATTGTGTAAAATCTTAAACAATTCAACTCAGATAACTCAGTAATCCAGATACGGGGCCTAGAAGTCTCTCTGTGTGTGTGTGAATGTTATTTTTTTAACCTGAGGCTTAGGTTGTGGGATATCACAGTTGGACAAAGGTTTGAGCCCAGGAACAGGTTACATGACTGGCACACCATCTATTCACTTTGAGTCCTATCTGTCATGCCTTGGGATGGCACATCGCCTTTCCCTGTCAGTTCTACAAGCATGCTATATCACACCAGCACAGCAGCTCTGGCTCATCGCACAAGCTCAAACAAAGATCAGCCAGATGCCAAGTTCTGAACCGCACTGACAACTGGTGAGAAGGCTTAGCAAGTCATTTAACTCACCCTGTGTGGTGAGCCTTCTGAAAGAAGAGTAAGATAAAGAAAAATCAAGGAGTGAGCAAATAGGACACGATTCGCAGCATTCTGTCTACTGCGTCAGATCCGAAGAGTGGTAACAATAATATGTAGGAAGGGGACTTTGGATGTAGTGGACAAAATGACAAGCATGCTGAAGCAAGGTGTCTCCAGAGAGGCTTCTAGTCTCTGATCACCTCCAGTATTCTCATTATGCGCTGAAGCTTGTTCAGTACTAACTGGTACCCATCCCTTATACAAACCCTGGCATCAATGTCCATATGAGGGGGATGTTGTCTCTCATTAGAGGCGAGAACACGCAGAAGTGCATTAATCATATCAGAGAGAGAAATCCATTTGACTTTGCTGTCTTCAAACATGTAACAAGCACAGTGTTGTGGGCGGGGGGCAATGATGTGTATATAATAGGCTCTGTACTCTATGTCTGAGAGTGAATGGTTGATTTGACATTGTCTTGCTCATTAGCCATGTGTGTGATGGGTGACAGGATTATTCTGTCAGCCTGATTCTTGTTTCCTGTCCTCTTAGTGACACCTCACATACCACCAACACCACATTTTATTTTCTCTTTGCTCTAGGCCTACTCTTATCCTATAAACTAAAACTTTGCACCCTGTCAGATGTGTATGTGGTAGCATAACATTATCATTTTCTCCTATAGAGCGGTTTAGTTTGTAGCCCAAAACCTGTAAGAGAACAAGCTTATTTTTGAGTGTATTCCCTAAGATTTTACACAGTCTTGGGTTGTTCCATTATATGAAACTCATTTCAGACATGTTATCATAGCAACAGGTCCAACAGGTTTTTAGTTTTTTAACTTATGTCAACTTAAATTACTCACAGTCACCGCAAACATAAATTTTGAAGCCACTAAGTTCCTAAATAAGGAAATGCTTGATAAACTATAGACAACCGTTGTACTGTACAGCAGCAACATTTCAAAGAACTCCATTGTTTTAAAACTCCTACACTGTAAAACCCGATATGTACAGAATACTCAATTTTTGTAGACACCGATTACCTCAAAAAATTTAAGTAAAGCAACTCAAATCTTTTAAGTAAAGAATAATTATAAATAACAATTAAGTCAAACTGAAATGTTTAAATTTTATTTAATATTTAAGTCCACTGTACTTAAAACTGTTGTTTACCATACGTAAAGTTCTTATTTTTCAATTATTTTGATGCAGTGGTTGTAAAACCCAATAAGTTCAGAATACTCAAAATATTTAAGTAAACAACTCAAAGATTATTTTAGTAGAACCTAAAAATATTATTTTATACTACATAAATTCAGTTATTACAATTTTATTGAAATATTGAATAAACTAACACCTAATCTTTACATCGACATGCAATATTTATAGCCTTGAAGTTTTGCAGCCCATTCTCGACCTCACCACAGGCACTACTCTTCACCACGATGGTAACCCTACAAATCTTTAACATCACAGAAACTCATTTAAATACAAAAATAACAGAACATTAAACATTAACACATCTTCCTCTGGATTAATCTTGTGCAAAAACACACAAAATAACACTCAATTTCAACATTTATTCACCCTTACACAGTGCGATGCAAAGCATGCTGGGAACTTGAAATCTGCTGCAACTCAGTTTAATGTTGAATGGATTCTTCTGATAACGTTGGTTACGTCGGTAAGGTCGGCAACGACGTGACATGGATGACGTTCAGCCTCATTCAGAAAATGTAATTGTTTTAAGTTGCATCAATGATTTAACAGACTTTAATCGCAGTGTACTCAATCTTTATAAGTTAGTAGTACTGTTCGGGTTTACAGTGTACCTGACTGAGGTATGACCATTTAATTTAATTTGTAAAACAAAACCTGAAAGAGTGAAGGGATGTTAACCTCAGTCTTTATTTTACAAAAAAATAATAATAATAAATGTAATCATAAATTAAAAAAAAAAAAAAAAAAAAAAATTCCTAACAGCTAATTCACCATAGGTTCCATGGCAAATAAGGAGCTGTTATATAAATTGACATTAGGAAATTGTAAATAATGGGAGAAAAATTGGAAAATTACACATTAGATCTGAGGATTCATTGCAGGACTAATTTCTATTCTGTGACACCAAATTATATATATATATATATATATATATATAAAAATTCTCATTGTGTGTGTATATATATATACGTATATATATATATGTGTGTGTGTGTGTGTGTACTATATATAGTACACTGCTGTTCAAAAGTTGCGGGTCAGTAAGATTTTTTGAAAATAATACTTCATTCATTAATACTTATTCAGCAGAAAAAGCATTAGATTGATCAAAAGTGACAATTAAGACATTTATAATGTTACAAAAGATTTCCATTTCAAATTAATGCTGTTCTTGACCACTAAATCAGCATATTAGAATAATTTCTGAAGGATCATGTGACACTGAAGATAGAGTAATGGTTACTGAAAATTCAGCTTTGCCATCACATGAATATATATCAAAAATATAATATTGTTTTCACAATATTGCTGTTTTTACTGTATTTTTGTTCAAGTAAATGCAGCCTTGGTGATTACAAAAGACTTCATAGAAACATTTTTAAAAATCTTCCCGACCCCAGACATTTTTTAGGTTATGAGTTTGGCATATTAAAATCTTCTTTCAGTCAATGAATCTCGATGAAATGATGCAATGTTTGTTAAAAGGCTGCAAAGAACAGTCAAAAATCAACAAAAGTTCTTGGTGAGTTCACGCAAAGGACAGACACTAATAACATCTGAGCGCACAAATCAGAGAATGAAGGCATCACGAAAACTCATTTTGAAAAATATTACTGTAGCCGAGTTTGGTTTGTCAGATGCTTTTGTTTGTATCTTTTTTGTTATCGTTGTACTATTCTGTCATTGGTAATTGTTTATGAACAGACATGACCATCAAAACCATACATCACTGTTAACAACCTCAGATTAATTGAAAAGTCAAAATAATGCTTTGAACTTGCAATGTCAAAAAAAAAAAAAAAAATAACCTAGTCAAAAGCAGCATGAGCGGATAAAAAGGTTGTAGGCGGCCTGTGACACCACGTGGAGGGCGCTTCAAAAAGTCACTTCCTCTGAATTGCTCTAAACATTGACTGGCACAGCATCACGCAGGTAATGCCAACAGGAACAGACACACAAACTGAGGAAAGTCAGACGTACTAGGATTTATTGTTTTCCTGTATTACCCTACTGTGCAGTTTTACACACTGCACATTGAAAAATTTAAACGTTTTTTTCTTTTCAGTTCCGGATTATTGTAGAATATGCCATATAACCATAAAACAATGAATGCTAGTGTCCAAGACTTTATGCCAGTTTTTATAATAGTGTTTTTTGTAAAACATTTTTAAAATTTTTAACATTTTAAAAAAGCTATTCACACATCTAAAAATAAAATTTGTACTTTCCCTGTAAATATAACTACAATGACCCATTTCACTGCATCACAGTCTCTTTCATTATTCATGTCTCAGAAATCCAAAGTTGTCAAGAGTAACATAAAAACTGACATACTATATCCTACATAAGATATTTTTTCCGTGTTCCAAACCAGCATTTCTCAGTTACCTTTGCTGCCGGTTCACTGCACAGAGCTAAATAAATGTATGATGTGGGGCAGAGCTACGGATTTTGGTGAGTGGAGCAAAACTAACTCATAACTGTCATGTGATGAATGCAAGTCAGTCTAAGTATAACAGCGCTCGTATTTTGTACCCTCACTTTCTCACTTATACCATTCATCTCTTGTCACCTGTGTATCTGTTAGCATCTGAGAATATTGAGGTCGTTGAGGGAGAGCAATCCAAAGCAGTCACCAGTGATTCAGTTAGTAAGAGGGAACACAGTAATATCTGGGATCATTTTATAGTCAGCTGCACAGACTAAAGTGGTTTGAACTGTAATCTGTGTAAAACAACCATAGGCATGCAGAGGAAATGATTTGTTATGCATAATCAGCACTATTACTAGCACTACTAAGTAGCCTACTATTTGTTTAACTTTACCATTCAAGATTTATGAACTGAATAAGGCATATTAGGGATGTACATATCAGGGCTGGGTATTATTGACACAATTTTCACGATTCGATTCGATTTCTATTCACATGCTTGCGATTCGATTACGATTACGATTCGATTCGATATCAATTATTTGTGGATGTAGTATATCAGTTACAGTACATGGTAAATTTTCTAGAGGAAAAAAATCTCTCAACTAATGCTGTAAACTACACATGGGAGTCAGTTGGTACTACTTTACTATAATACTGAAGGTTAAAATTAACTTATATACAAACACTTAAATTACACTCAATGATTTTTTTTTTTTTTTAATAAATAAAGTTTAGAATTACATGATCATATTTCTACTCCAATTCGGGTTTTTTTTTTTAAATATAAAACATTTAAAACGTGGCTGTCATAACTGATTTATTCAAACATGCATTAAATATTGAAGAACATTATAATGAATATGTAACGGTGCATATCTATATTTATCAGAATGCTGATTTCTAGAGTTCACTTTTCTAGCTGACTAATGAGTTTATGGTCACTGAATATGTTTTTCTGAGGTAAATGTGACGTTACGTGACATTGCTTACAAGCTGTTTTATTGAAGTCTTTCCGAGGTTGAAACACTGATTGAGCTATTACAAGAGACATGATACAGATTTCGGTAAGTTGTACTATATATTTTAACATACCTTCAGATGTTTCGTCATGTTTATTTCGCGCTGTAACTGGTATTAAAGTGTAGGAGAGGATCAGTTTACATGCGCTCCGTGCTGCCGCTTCTCTTTAACTGAGGCGCTAAAGCGATCTGTCACGTCACATTAAACTGCGCCAAAACGGTATTTATTTTTTGAATCTCATAATAAGATGTATGTCATTTGAATGAGACTTTGCTTCATATCAAAAGTAACAAAGCACAAAGATTATTGCGATTTACTGGATGGGAGGCGCACTACATGTTCTATTCATTCATCAACTGAAAACAGACTAGACTAATAGATTCTTGGGATTTAAGAATCGATATCGGTTAGTAAAAATGAGAATCGATTAAAATCGAGAAATCGATATTTTTACCCAGCCCTAGTACATATATTATAATTCTGACAGATAACAAAAAGCAAATTATTTTCATGTAATGGCTAATAACTTATAAATTAAAATTCTATACTCATGTCTAAATAAATAAAACATTAAAATAATTTAGGCATCACAACATTATAGAGTAAAATTGATATTAATTTTGAGAATAGCTAAAGATTACATTTAACAGTGTTATTAAATTATTAGGGTTTTTTTAAGTGAGTGTTAGATGTTGAAGATAATCTAAACATTAAACAGGCAGAAATGAGCTTCTAATATCAGCCATTATATAGTTGGACCCCCTTTGGCATTCAGAACTGCCTTAATTCTTTGTGGCATAGATTCAACAAGGTGCTTGAAACTTTTTCAAAGGTGCTCTGTTGGATTGGGATCTGGTGACTGTGGAGGGCATTTGAGTATAGTGAACTCATTGTCATGTTCGAGAAAACAGTTTGAGATGATTTAAGCTCTGTGACATCCCGCTGGAAGTAGCCATTCAGAAGATGGGTACACTGTGGTCATCAAGGGATGCACATGGTCAGCAACAATACTCAGATAGGCTGTGGCTTTTAAATGAAGCTCAATTGTTACTAAGGGGTCCAAAGTGTCATAGGAAAAGTGTGCCCCCACACCATTACACCACCAGCAGCAGCGTGAACCATTGATACAAGAGGGTGGATCCATGCTTTCATGTTGTTTACACCAGATTCTGACCCTACTATTTTAATGTCGCAGCAGAAATCGAGACTCATTAGACCAGGCAATGATTTTCCAATCTTCTATTGTCCAGTTTTGGTGAGCCCGTGCAAATTAACCTCAGTTTCCTGTTCTTAGCTGACAGGAGTGGCATACAGTCTGGTCTTCTGCTGCTGTAGCCCAACTGCTTCAAGGTTCAATGTGTTATGTGTTCAGAAATGCTCTTCTGAGTACCTTGGTTGTAACGAGTGGTTATTTGAGTTATTGTTGCCTTTCTATCAGCTCGAACCAGTCTGGCCATTCTCCTCTGACCTCTGGCATCAACAAGGCATTTTCACCCACAGAACTGATCCATAACTAATATTTTTTGGACCATTCCCTGTAAACCCTAGAAATGGTTGTGCATGAAAATCCCAGTAGATCAGCAGTTTCTGAAACACTCAGACCAGCCTGTCTAGCACCAACAACCACGCCATGTTCAAAGTCAGTTAAATAACATTTCTTTCCCATTCTGATGCTCAGTTTGAACTTCAGCAGATCGTCTACATACCTAAATGCACTGAGTTGATGCCATGTATTGGCTGATTAGATATATGTGTCAACGAGCAGTTGAACAGGTGTACTTAATAAAAAGTGGCCGGTGAGTGTATATTATGCATCCCTAAAACATATGGTGCTTTATGACAACTATAAATGTTTTACAAATAAAAAAAATACATTTAAAAAAACATTTTTTTATCAAGTTTTGACAAACTTCCAGTTTTATCTGAACAAATAAAATTGTCATCCTTGCAGATACAGATAATGACATTGTTGTGCCCCTAAATGTTAAAATATGATGTATTGAGCAAGATATTTTAAAATTTGTCACAAAAAAGCTACTTCTGCCTTGTAGATTGTAGTGTTTCGATTTAATTAACAATAATTTTCTATATTTTCTTAATGGCATATGGTATACATTTCTCAAGTCAGATTTAGTAGCACAACATTTTCATGTCATTTTGAGTTGATTCAGACAGTTACTCACAGCACCATATCAAAATTTTATGTGGACAATATGTACATGACATTATGAGGAGGAAAGTCACTGTATATAGACTTTTGGAGTAGTGACAAGTGTATATATATATATTTCAGCAAGAATAGTTCAATCATAGATCAATAAAACAATCATAGTTTTAAGTACAGAAGTTGTAAGATGTCAGACTACTCCAAAGCAAGACACAAGTCTATTCATTCAACAAAGAATAATACAACAAAGCTCTCTGACTCTGTTTGATAAAACACTATTGATTTTAACCCTCATGCAGAGAGAAGAGGAAAAGACCCACAGTCAAAATAGTCAATATTTCAATCTGCGATTCAGATTATAGTGGGTTTATGGGTACCTCTTATAGTCATCAAAAAAGAATCCATGGATGCATTGTCACTGAATTCAAAAATAACTACATTTGTTTGTGTGTGTGTGTGTGTGTGTTGCATTGCCTGCCTAATCGTGGTCTATTTTGTATAAATTTGCACTGAAAACGTGTGAATCATGCTTCGAAAGCAGGATTTGGTTTTATGGTTGTTTTTGTCTAGGTACAGACCCATTAAAGCATAAATCATGAAATTTCCTTCACTTTACCCAAACATAGGACTATGTATATCTGTCCTCATAATCCAGTTAGGCTTCTTTTATCAAACATAGAAATATGAGTCAGCCCTTTTTTCCCACACATCATCACATTTTTCTGGATTAATTTCAGTGTCACACTGTGCAACAGATATTGGAGAGAAGAATGTTATTTCGATGGCAGCAAATGTGCCTTCTCACTCTTCCTGTGATGATGGGACTTTTCTTCTCAGTGTTCCTCAGAGCCTGTCACAGACACAAAGGAGCTGATAGCATGACTGCACCGCTGGAAAATAGACAACTTCTCACGTCAAAATGGCCATCTCAGATTTGTCAAGTCAGTGCCATAAATCCGCTCACACAGTCACCTCGGGTTTCTCATAAGACGTTATATTTTTAATGCAATCCACAAGGCAGCAGGTTCTGCTGAAGTACATTATGATCCTGACAGAACTGTCAGCTAGCCTTCTTATCCTTCAACATAGCCTCTGAATTTGCATTAACATGGATTCCTTAACCTAGACGCCAGACGTATTCATGTCTTGCAGCATTTTACCCAATCAGCTACAACTAATCTTGTGTTCCAACAAACATGAGACAGACAGCTGGGTCTTTATACAGATATGACATTGATCTTGTTGCACCGGCTGATGTTGTTCTGCATTTACAGATATGAGATGCAAAAGGGGAAATTATTCTGGTCACATTTCACAGCTAAAACAAAGCAAAATGAAAATGCTTAAATAATATATATTATATGTGACCCTGGACCACAAAACCAGTCATAAGGGTCAAATTGAGATTTATACATCATCTGAAAGCTGAATAAATAACCTTTCCATTGATTTATGGTTTGTTAGGATAGGACAATATTTGACTGAGATATAATTATTTGAAAATCTGGACTATTTGGAATCTGAGGGTGTAAAAAAAAAAAATTTAAATATTGAGAAAATCACCTTTAAAGTTGTCCAAATGAAGTCCTTAGCAATGCATATCCACTCACAAAATACATTTTTGATATATTTACGGTAGGAAATTTACAAAATATCTTCATGGAACATGATCTTTATTTAATATCCTAATGATTTTTGGCATAAAAGAAAAATCGATAATTTTGACCCATACAATGTATTGTTGGCTATTGCTACAAATATACCCGTGCAACTTAAGACTGGTTTTGTGGACCAGGGTCACATATTTATGTTATATTGTATTAAAAAAGAAAATCTGCCGATCTCCCAAATTCTCATTAGCTTAATGCTGCTAGATATTTTTTTTTTTATTTTTTTTTTTTTTACAGTTTTTTTATTTCCATTCTCAATAGTGATTCACATTCAATTTGCATTACTGTAATTTTTTTAATCAGTTTAAAGGCAGTACAATAAATACAACCACACAAATATGAATATTTCACAATTTAAATAATAAATCAATGTTTTTGAATTAAAATAATGAGAATGAGATTTTCTTGGCTTTTTTGCATCATTCTAAAAATGGCATAATTTATTTTAAGCAAAATATAATTTTCACCTTATATTTAAAAAATATATATAATAATTTCTGTGTTTTGATTTTGCAGTAAAATACTGTATGCATGAGACCGTTTGCCTCCATCTAGCCTACAGGTTTTTTTTTTATTATTTAATGAATGTTCATGCTTCATTTGTCAGTTGAAACTAATAGGCTTAAATATGCAAGACAAATAAATAAGTTCACAAAAATATTTATCTCGGCTTGAAAAAAACCTTTCCAAAATGGAATGGAAGACCGTGCTCTGGAAATGAAGCACCCTGCAGGGACTCGTAAAACAAGAAATGCTTTTTGGCACCAAACCTTAGACTATGAAAATATTACTGAACCCAAATAAAAAAGCGGAAAAGCTATTTTGCCATGTTGGGTGGCTGCATGTACTGTATGGCCTGGAGGCTTCTTGCATTATTATGATACTTCTTAGTCTTTGTCTTTACTAAGTCAAACTCACTTTTCTGTTTATTTGTCTGATGCTCACTTCAGACAGTTGAATCACAGATAATAGATGGGAAAAACTTTTATTTTGTGATTATGGCTATTTGAAATGACATAACTCTAGGTGAATTTAACCTAAGACACCCAGACTAACTCAACCAACTTGAAAGCTTCAGAAACAGCTTTTGGACATTTTTGGATATTAGCAATTGAGCTGTTTTTGTTTTGTTTTTCACAACACTCATTTTTCTTTAAATGAGCACATTACAGAGCCTTTCATACATTTTTATACAATGCAATAAACAATTGCTGGTGTTTGACAATTATGGGACAAGGCAAGATAATACAGGTCTCTTTCTTAAGAGTGAGATGACACTGTTCAACAATCAAAGACAAAAACAAAGACTTGTTTCAAACCCATTTCATTCTGCATACAAGTCATAAAAACCATTATATAAAAATGAGGAGGAAAACAAACATCAACTGCCAACAAACACCAAACTTTAGAAGTACAAGATATCTTACTTAAATTACTTAGTATCTTTCATGTCTATATTAAGACACAGTCTTCGCAGAGACATCTGACGCAATGGAGGTATAAGCTCCCAACTTCTGGGGTAATTTGTCTCTGTTAACGGCTTTCCATGAAGTATAATATGACATGGTGCAATACAAAACCGTTTCAGATATGAAGTGAAAAAAAGCACATCTAAAAGCTAAAATGGTTGAAATTTAAGGCAGTTCTTAGGATCAATTTAAGTCTTTGTTATCATAGCTGAAACAGTCTGAATGTGATGCGATGATCAATATGGCACATTTGTGGGATGGTGTCGGAGGGAAACGGCTCAGCCACGGACGAAGCATGAAGGTTTTAAATGTATGGCTTATGCAGGAATCAAACCTCCTTTGTTTGAAAATTTATGAGGAACCATCCCATGGAGATGTATTAAGTTTTCAGTCAATCAGAAATCAATGACTATACAGCCATTAAGAACTGCAAAAAGCCTTTGAATTCCTTTTATAATTTTGTAGGACGGTCTACCAGCCAGTGTTATTCACAGCTTTCCGAAAACTGTATATAGTTATTTTCTTTAACAGTTGAATCAGCATAAAGGTGAGGTCACAATTACCGGTCATTTTAATAGAATCCATGTGATCGGGAATTACGCGTGACGGCGAAAGATTTCCCCGTGCAGATTTCGCAACAGGTTCAGGTGCTTGGTTTAAAAGTGACTTCGATGTGAATGGTGCTTCATGCATCGCTACACTATTGACAATATGAAATGGACCCTTTTTTTTTGCAGCGCATTAAATGTTTCCTAACATCTACAAGAATTTTGCCTTCAAAAACAGGAAAATGCATTCAAAAATGAAAACGAATCTAATGTGATTACACACAATGTGGCTCTGCAGTCGCCACTAAGCCTAAAGGAACTTAACCCATACACAAAAAAGTCTTACAACAATGACGCAGTTTTTGACTGCCATTATTAAACATTTCAAATTCTTTGATATAGCGTAGGCCAACACTGGCTTAAAAAAAATCAATATAGGCTATTTTGTGTACCTTGTCTCTGATAAACTGCAGAAGAAAATAAAAATATCCACACAATGATTTTACAAGTAGTTTTACACATTACTTTTGGGAAATGTGCCATAGAGATTACTACTTACAGTAAGATCCAAACTTCTGAGAGCTTTAGTGAATGATTCTATTTAACATTTTTCTCATTTAACATTTTTTCGATTACAAATGATCATTTCTGCATAATAACGTGAGTGAAAAATACATTTTAAGTCCAAGACCACCAGTAAATGGTTCTATTCCACTATTCTGCATACAAATGTAAAATTCTACATAAGTAAAAATGTATTTGAAAAGTCTTATACCACAAGTAAAGGCTTCTATTTGATTTTTTCCCATTTACTTTAAAAATGTATTACAAATTATAATTTTAGCATAAAAATTTGAATGAAAAATGTATTTGAAAAAAAATAACATGCATTTTGGAATCTGGCTATGTGATTAGTGGCTTAGAAATAGAGCAGATGTTCTGTTTATTTCCAGGTTTAAATGTGGTTTTGAATACCAGATTTTTTTTTATTATGGTCTCAGACATGTGGAGCCCACTGAATTTGCAACTAACTTAATGCTTCGGGAAACAAGGCTCTGCTTTTTAAGAGACTCTGCCTTTTACTCAAAACTAACACTGTGTTTTTTGCCGACAGAGCCTGGTGCACTGATGTTCCCTAATAAAATGTTTTATCGACAGACACAGAAATTTAAAAAATAACCAGTGGATATTATTATTAATATTTTAAAAGCGTCTCTCTGTGGAGAGACCTATATGGCAAACTTCAGAGAAGTGCACTTCCATCAGCTCTAACTCTGGCAGCCTTGTCTACGAAGCCATTGCCTTTAAGCAGAAGACAAATGATACCACTTTCCTCTGTATGTTCAACAGTGTTAGTGCGCAGAAGGGGGCATTGCGGTCTTAAGTGTATAGAGGATTTTCCTGCAGATTCTTCTGGACTGAAACATCCACGGGAAGATGAACAATAATGAGGAAAAGAAGTCCTCTGACCTTGATCACTAGGATGATCACAGTGGACTCCTACTAGTGTGGAATCTAAAACTCTAGACTATCTATAACCAATGCAATGCAACACAATACAACAGAGTCAACAGAGTTATGCTGTCTTCACGACTCTGCACTCTGCCCATGCATCTGTAATAAGCCAAACAATGCATTTTAAATCATTTATGAATGCAATAATCTATTAGAAAAAAAAGTAATGGGTTGCTTATTACATTTCTCACATGATTGTTAAAAAGATTGCACTGGCAAAACTAGAGAGAATGCAATTAGCATGGTTACAACTTATCTGCAAAACATGACTACACAAGGATCTGAAGTGTTTATTTCCCTCACATGAAGTCTTCCTCTCCAGCACAATTTGAATTTTGTGGCATAAAATCTTGACATTTTATGTAATTCACTAGGGATCAGTTACTGGTCAATGTTAGTGTTTTTTATTTATCATATCGGTCCATGCTGGATATATTTCAGCCAATACTAGATGTAAATATCATGTTATTACAATGTAATTGTGTTTGTGCCAGGTTTCACATTTAGATTACTTTCTGCAATCATCTAATGCTCACTTAAAGTGAATCTTACTTTACTTACTTTAAATACTATTATATTTTAAATGAATATCCATTTTTTCATACTGTACATTATAATGTTGTGATGCTTAAATTCACTTAAAGGGGTCACGAATTGAGCAATCAAATTTTCCTTGATCTTTTGACATGTAAGAGGTCATTGTACTATTAAAACATCCTTTAAGTTTCAGGACTCAAAACTTCCTTGTTAGTCCAAAAACAGCTGTTATTGAAACTAAGCTCAGAGAACGACTCGATTCAGATTTTGTCACATTATGACATAATAACGCAAAAAGACCGCCTCTGCAGAATCAAATCAACGCCTACTTCTACATCATCATATCTTTGGCCCCGCCCACTGGCACGTTAGTTAGATGAGAAATAGAGAAGAGGGATACAGGATCACTTAACTAAAAATAACATTACCTTCCAAAAGATCCTAATGCTAGGAAAGTGGTTACTTATTTTAAACTATGTGAATGTCTTAGTAGAGCATCTTTTTTTTGTTCTGTACATTTCACTGTGGATTCTTTTGTAAATCAGCCACAATTTTGGCGTAGGCTTTGCAAACAGACTTTTACTGTAAGATATGGGCCAGACAGTAATGCCACAACATGTAAGTAACCGTGTTAATTCTAAAGCCTAATCTCTGATCAGTGATTTCTGATATGTAATGATTCATGTACAGTAAACTTTGTCTCAAAATCGTTTATTGCAGTTTATGCATCAGTAAATCAAGCCATTGACTAAACGGTCAACTTCACATTGTTTCTCTTAGTTGCATGAAAATAATCTGTTATTTAAATTGTGATTAAATTAAAAATAGCTTACAGAAAGGAATCAAAGATATCAATCAATGATTATAATCGCTGGAGCTGTATCACACAGCGCAAGTTTATCAGTGACTGAGTTCTGGACTCTCACCAAAACTCCTGTTATAATCACTGATGCTGTCTACACTGCATAATGAATCTCTTATTTACATCATGTTAGTTATGATGAAAGCATTCTTGAGAGAATTCGATTTGCAATGACGAGATCAACAGGCATGTCTGTCACAGGCTACAATGCTCATCGCCGCAGCCTTTCATACACAGGAGTAGATCTAAATATAAGGCTATAATCAACAATTCACGATTAATCTCGACAGCTGTAATAGTAAAAAACGTAGTAAAAGTTTGAGAGAGTTCCACATGTAATACTTATTTCATATGCAAAGATGTTAGCCAATCATAGCAGTGGCCGTTTACATTGAAGTCTCATAGCAGACAGGCTTAAAATCAGATGAATCAATTAAATGGCCTTAATTTCTAAATTATTAACAATTTTTTTATGTAAAAATCATTATAAGTGCACCTCAGGAAACATTATAAAATACAAAAAAATGCAGTTCATGACCCCTTTAAAGCAGCTGATTTTATGTATATTTTATGCTACTTTTGTTTTTTTTGTTTTTTTACACAAAACAGTATAAATAGTTAATTTATTGGTTATCTACCATAAAATCTAAATAACTATCATCTTAATTTTAATATTTAAAGGGATAATTCAACCAAAAATGAAAATCCTGTCATTATTTGCTCACCCCCATGTAATTCCAAACTTATATTACTTTTTTTCTTATGCAGAACATAAAAGAAGATATTTTAAATAACGGTTGAGGCCAAAACAAGATTGGACCCCATTTACTTTCATAGACCTTATTCACAGCAGCGCCATCTTTGATTTTTAACGGGAATGAAAGCGAGGCTATGATGGATTGACATACATCTCTTCAGTGGGTTGTACTGCTATTTAATTTGTTTTTGGATCGTTCTGCTGATGAAACTGCAAAAAATATCTTTCCAAGAAACTTCAGTAGACATAAAACTCCAGACAACATGAGCTGTGGAAAATTATAAGTGATCCAGAAGCTTTATACAGCAGATGCCATTGAAAACACGGCAAGTCTATCCCTCACAGCCTCGCTTCATACCTGTCATGAATAAGGTCTATTGTCTGGGTATATCAAAATATCTTTTGTGTTCTACAGAAGACAAACAGTCACAGGTTTGGAAAAACACAAGGGTGAATAAATGATGACAATTTTCATTTTTGGGTGAACTGTCCCTTTACATCAGCTCCCTTGGTAAAACTATCAACATTCTTTTCTTCTCTGCTACTCAGGCTATTCTTTTCCCATTGGTTAATACAGCAGCAAAGTGGAGAGAAGCTGGAGTGTATGGAATTTTGTTCTAATGAAAAACTATTATAGAGTTTCCAAATACAAATCATATTATTTGATAGGCCCAAATCAAATATAGTGAGTGCTGCTCTTAGTAATATTGTCTTTTAACCCTGCACTGAAGCATTAACTTGCTCTATTACCCTCACATGAACCTGTGCAAGCAGAAATGATTGAACTCAGTAGGACGAAGGGTATTCTCTATGGATGCTGCAATAGATGACCCAGAAAAAAAACTGAATCCGGGAAGATGACAGCAATCATCACCTGATCCTGCATCGATCCGGTATTGTAAGTTTCATTTGTTTGCCATCAAAGGAGCCCAAATAACCCATCTGGTCCCCTAGCAGAATATTGATCATATGGATGCGAGCAGATGCAGGTGGTCTCCAAGATTCAAAAATGGCAACATCCAAGTTCATTTTCTGTGAAAACGACATACGGTAATTCTAAAAGAAGAGCAAAATAATGGATTTACAGACATTTCTGGTGAACGCAGAAAAATATGATTCTGAAAACACTGCAGTATGGTTAAAAACACTCTGCAGCACTGTGCCACATGATCAGGGAAGTCATCAAAAATCTCCCTTATGATGGACTGCACTGTTTGAATATAGAAGTAAAAACAAGAAAAGAACCTTGATATATTTTGTTTGAAGCTAGTACACCTACACTGTTCATTTTCTCAGTGTGCTGAGGACATCTACTGGTGCCACATTTGTTACATGATCGCTTTTCTTACTCTGGGCTATAAAATCCAGTTCATCAAAGCTCTCAGCCACCATAGCAATACAATTCCTCAGCAAATCACTAAGGATGAACAGCCGCCTCAGTTGATTTGTGTCCTCTGCCCACCCATCTTGCCCATGTTCCACTGTCTAACTTGCTAAATGGTGTTATATTTCCTAGCTCTTTTTCTGAATGCACGAGTGATTTGTTGCCGTCTCTCTCTCAGGTGAATGTGCAAAGTGTAATACAGACTTATGGTTGCCATGTTCCTCTTTCCTGACATGGCAAAAAATTCTCTGCCGCTCCATTCATCAAAGCTCCTCACACTGGCACCAGCTTTAAAATGACCTTCATTAAATTGATATTTTCCTGCAACGCAGATTGAAACATTCATTGTCTCACCTACATTCTGACCAGTGTAATAGGCTTGAGTGTCTGGCATAATTTTTATAGCCTCTTTTAGAACATCATTCATTCTCCCACAAGTTCTTCTCCCACAAGTATGTATGCACACTTTAGTGCTTCTCGGAAACATACATAATAGGCTTTGTTGTGCAACATCAAGGCTGCACACATGGCTCAATTTCTCTGTCAGGGAGCTGAATGAAATATGGTTACCCCTGGAACCACGGTGGCATTTTGCTTTCGCAGGGAAAACTGTCAGAGAGAAAAACTTGAGCAGGTTTTAACCAGACAGTGTATGGAAAATGACATGGCAGGTCAGTAGCAGGAAATTTAGCAAGAGAGGTTTGGACCAAGGTCACAAATTTTATTTTTTTTTTTTTTTACCTTTGTAAGGGCAATTTGTATAATTACCTTATTAATGTATATAATGTAAACATACTTAAATTCAACTAATTATCTCAAACCATCAGAATACTATAGGCTGCTACCAATAAAATTTTGTCAAAATCAATAAGAGTCATCTTTACACCGCAAAGGTGGAATAGAAGCTGCTTCTGACATGGTATTAATGTTTATTTATACAGATTGTTTAAAGGTGGCCGTGGCATACATACACAACAATTACATAAATTAAATAGCCTACATAAAGTATATATATTATAAAATTAAAACAGGAACTCATTACTGCAATATTATGACAAAAATTATTAGTGTTGATTATAGACCTTATGTAGCCCCGCCCCTTTTCAGCGCTGCGCTCATTGTCTTTTGTCTTCCGGTTTGTATTTCCACAGCGATCTTGTGTATTTATGAATGAACTGTTCCTTTTAAAATCTTCCCGGTCTACTGACATTTGTTAAGACATCTGCTTTAAACATTGCAATGCTCATGATAACTTTCATTAACTCTACAACAAGTAAATCCACTTCATCAGCTAAATATTCTTTGACAGCGATGCCATAGAAATATACAGAGCTACCGCAAAAACGGAAGTTCAAAGATAATATTATAAAGATGGTGGCGCACTTGTTTCTCTGGCGCATAAGGTCTATTCCAACCCTGGTTTGGACCATAAAATGTGCTTTTGCTCTTAAAACAAGTACACCACTTATATAATTGCTTATCATTTGTGCCAATAAGAATGTTTCAGGATTAAAAAAAAAAAAAAAATCAGGTCTAGTGATTTCCAATCCCAAACATTCACTGTACAGAGTGTAAGCACTTCACCATTAGAGTTTGATGCCCATGACGGTGCTATACCTTACGTAAACTTCTATAAAACTAAAACTGTTGACAAGGTAAAAGCTAAAAGTGCTACCAATTACCACACAGTTAGCAAAAGCAAAGCCTAAAAATAGTGTATTGCTCTCCACTAGCATTATATGATATATTAAGACTTTTCTCCGATATACGGATTCAATTTTCTGTTCCATTTGCAAGCAATTTGCTTAAATACGCAATGACACCCTTGGATAATTAAAAACAAGACAAATGTCACTTTTTGGCAGAATAACAACAAAAAAATAAATAAATAATTTTTAAAAGCCTAGGCATTGGTATCGCATTCATTACTGGCCAGCAAATTAATTATGAGTGTATTAATTAACAGTCTGATTAACCAAGCAAATGGACAGCTGCCAGAAGTTACAGGTTACATTTAGGCTTTGCACTGTAATCACACACATTCATTTTGGCTTTACTTATATATTTGTGAACAACTTGATGATCCGTGTTATTCAACATGACTTGAGAAATTTCCAGAGAGCATCTTGCTAAAAGTGAGAGCATCTTGCTAAAGAGATACTAAAAGTTCACTCAGAAAATATTTTTGTCATCATTTACTCACCCTCATGTCATTCGAAACCTGTATGACTTCTTTCTTCTGTGGAACACACACACACACACAAAAAGATATTTTGCAACATTGGGTACCATACAACACTAGACCCCATTGACATTCATTGTACGTATGGATGGACACATACACATAAAAACACTGATGCAATTTTTAAAAATATCTATTTTGTGTTCTACAGAAGAAAGTCAGTCAGACAGATTTGGAATAACATGAGGGTAGAATGCTGGATATATATTTGTCTATGAGTAGATGAGTATTGTATTTTAATCAAAAACCCAATGCAAGTTTCTTTTCCTTTTTTACCCATTCGAAACAATAAAATGAGGTGACTCATTTTCAGTGACCACAGAGAGAGATTTTTTTTAAATAGAAGCAATAGTTTTCACCCTGACAGGTGAGTTCTGTGAGTTCATACCGAAAAACAAGCAGCATGCCATGACAAAATTACAGAGCAACTCTGAGAATAAGCAATAATTTCAGAAAAAAATTATAGAGAAACTCCAATTTTCTCCAGAATGCATAAAATCATAAGTGCAGATATTGATTGCAATAGACTTTCAGATCCATTGAACTGTCCAAGTTCAAGGTCTGAATTAGAGGCTTTCTGGAAGAAGACCAAGTTTTTTCAGTCAGTTCTTGGAATAGGACAATTCATTTGAATGGCCTGCATATTCTTTTTTAAAATACCATGATTTGAAAAACCTGAACATTTTATTTCTACTAATAAAGACCATTTTTATAATTTTTTAAGCTCTGCAAGTATTTGCGCTATTGTGGGGACATGCTGATTGGTGCTACACTTATGGAGGTGTTAACATTGTCACTTTGCAAAGCTACGCTCTTTCGTTTCACATACAGGAATATCTTAAATCAAGGAAGGAGGGAAGGAAAAACATCATATATAAGAATAAATAAATAATGAATAAATGTAAATGCACATTCATTTCAAGACATTGCCATTTTCAATTAGGAGGCCTTAAAATGAAATCCCAAATAAGAGGTATATAATCGCTTGTGCCATGCATTTAGCGTATTCTCACATTAGTGCATTCCAAATGTTCTGCCCCAAAATGGGAAAAAGGGATAGTCTAAGACAGTTTAAGGATGAGTAAAGTATGTGAAAAGAAATGTGAAATTCTGAATCTCCTGTGAACACATTCAATGTGACACTTAAGGCTGAAAGGTGTAATTTTTTCTGTCAACATGCTTTGGGAGTAATTAGTTTTTTTCGGTTTGACATACTTTATCCTATCCAACTGTAAGTTAGCTATTCATATACTGATTTACCCCCCAAAAAGTGACCTGTGTCTCTGTTGCATTGTCGGTATATTATACTGACCAACCCAACATAGCAACACTGGCTCAACCAATGGGGTGAGTTTGGGGTGGAGCTATTTGTTAAGTGACCTACGGCAGACAGGGGGAGTGTTCAGGAACCCTATTTGGAAACAAGTATTATTTTTATGAACCAGTTTGGTGCAGTGTTGTTATTCTTAAGTATGTATGTAGCCTAAATACACTGCAAAAAATGCTTTTCTTGCTTAGAGTTTTTGTCTTGTTTCTTGTTTTAAGCTTTAAGCTTGTTTTAAGGAAAAACACTAAAACTAAATAAGAAAAGCATTTTTTGCAGTGTAAAATCATGAACTGTTACATGATTTATGTATAACGTGGTTCCCTCCATTATTACAAGAAAACATCATGTGATTACTGTGCTGCTGCACTGGAGCGACTCTAAATGAGTACTGTAGATGAAATACTGTATGATAGAGCTGTTCTGTTCAATGAACAGTGAACAGAACAGTAACGGACAATAAATTTTAAAGGATTAGTTCACTTTCAAATTAAATTACCCCAAGCTTTACTCACCCATCCTAGGTGTATATGACTTTCTTCTTTCTGATGAACACAATCGGAGAAATATTAATAAATATCCTGACGCATCCGAGCTTTATAATGGCAGTGAGCGGGATCAACAAGTATAAGCTGAAGGAAGTGTCTCCCATCCACATCCATCCATCATAAACATATTTCACATGCCTCCGGGGGGTTAAAAAAGGCCTTCTGAAGCAAAACAATGCGTTTGTGTAAAAAAATATCCATATTTAACAAGTTAAAAGTAAAATATCTAGCTTCCACAAGACCGCCTTTCGTATTCAAGTTACGAAGGAAGTGTAAACTGGCGTCAGGTCAGTTAAGTTTTTTCCGTAAGTTGAATAGAGAAGGCGTAGGACGTATACAGCGTAAGCGTTTTGAACTGCAAGAGTTTTACACTTTCTTCTTAAGTAGAATACGGAAAGCGGTCTGGTGGAAGCTAAATATTTTACTTCATAACTTGTTAAATATGGATATTTTTCTTACACAAACACATCGCGTCGCTTCAGAAGGCCTTTATTAACCCCCCAGAGCCCTGTGGAGTACGGTTACGATGGATGGAGAAGCTTTCTTCAGCTCATAATTGTGACCCCTGTTCACTGAAAACTTGGATGCATCAGGTTATTTATTAATATTTCTCCGATTGTGTTCATCAAAAAGAAGAAAGTCATATACACCTAGGTTGGCTTGAGGCCGAGTAAAGCTTTCATTTGAATTTTCATTTGAAAGGGAACTAATCCTTTAACATGAAAATAACTGAAGGAAACATCTTTGCTAAACGAATTAAGCTAACTAATATATATATATATATATATATATATATATATATATATATAGATATGTGTGTGTGTGTGTGTGTGTGTGTGTGTGTGTGTTTGTGTGTTGAATTAGCCTTTCAGTTATCATTTTAATTGAATTTGTTTTAGCAGTTTTATGTACCTTTGCCATTTTTTATTAGTTTTTGTTTTTTATTATGTTTTATTTTGTATTTTGTTTTATATATATATAAATATATATTTGTTTTATATATATATATATATATAAGGTTTAACGCAGAGACTGATGAAAATGCATGTCCTAATAAATCGATCACTTTCACAACCACAGTAAACAGAGGCATCTGGCAAGAAAGTACGATGAAAAAGCATTTGATTTATTGAATAAGTGTAAAAGCACAGGAAATCTCTATTTCCTCCTCCTCACCTTGCTCCATACAACAACCGCTCACCACATATGCGTCAAAATATTAGCGAGAGAAATTCATTTGAAGGAATATTGAGCGCCAAGAAGAAAGTGAAAATTACCCTACGAGTGAACTCGCAAAAGATGAGGATTGATCCATATGTAGAGATGTCACCCAATGTCTAGCGGCACAAAAACATTACCTGGAGTGCCAGCAATCTTCTGATCGCTGACAGAGAAAGGCATGAAGGATTCTGCCAAGTGTTGGGGTGATGGGAGTGCTGTGCCACTTGTTACGGTATTGTCTGATGGCAAATGGATGACACCATTTCTATTCAGAATATGTTCTCCCAGTTTGTTAATGAAGACTTCTGGGATGGTGGAGTGGAAGAAAGAGAAAGCATCTCAAAATCTCAACAAAAAAAAAAGAACTTGAACTTAATTGGTATAGAATGTAAAATGGAGTGAAGTGGGAAAGAAGCAGCTCGCTTCTCAAGGCCATTTGAATTTGTGCCTGGGCTGTCGAGACTGTGAAATATTAATTGGTTGTGGGTGAGTGGGAGCAAATGGCAACTCTGAAGGCGGGTACCAGAGTAAAGGGAAAAATCACACGCTTGGAAAGACACATCATGTAGCGCCGCAGACGTGATCATGGAGCGGTCAGGTTCATCTGGACAGTAATCCTTCCAGTGATTCTGAGTAGATAAAGTACAGCGAGGTGTTATTGTGAAGTAGACAGTACATTTCCGCCCTCCAGAACGGTTCGCTCACTTGAGCTCTTTCAATACTGCTGTTCCACATTAGGCTCCTGGCTTCATTTGAAAAGCACAAGGGAAGAGCAAAGAAATATGGAGGACAGTATACAGCAAAACTCTTTGCAAAAAGCAAAACTGCTGAATAAACGAAATGAACAAATCTGACTGTGTACACAAAATTTACTCACATTGCCATATAAATGGATTTAAAGGTAAATGCTTCTATTTTGTATGTTTCTTCTAATGCAATATTTTTCATCACAAAATTTAGAAAATTAAACAAAGTAACACAAAAAAGTTCACATGATAATAAATGTCTCAATTTGCTTATCTATTTAGGGAGCTAGAAATGTTTATTTAAAATTTTTCAAAATCCTAAAACTTTCTGATTATACTAAAGTTTATATAACATTTTAAGATTTTCAAAGTGGTCTCAGACTTGTTCTTGTGTTAAATTGAACAAGTCAAGAGAATAAACTTACATTTATATGTAAATATAGCATGGTCACAGTATGGAAAGATAAACAAGCACACTTAATTTCAACGTTTAACCCTTCATGTCTATCTGAACAATATCAATCTGCAGTATGTGAAATATATCCAAAGCTTTTAAATAGTCCCACAAAATACTGCTGCAGGCGTGTTTTTGTATTATTAGACCTCCACAAACCAAAACTACTATAACAATTCACCTTCCTGCAATCCTCTTATGTGTGTTTTCTGCATGCAGATGCAAGTTCTCTTTTCTCAGAGGACATTTTCTCAGTTTTTACTCCGCCTGTCACTTCTGCCAAAGCACATCAAAGTCTTCTTTCCATTAGTCTAAATGGTAGCCTCTCTGTCATGGTTCAGAAGTTAAAAGTAATGGTTTATGCGGGGCATTGAAAGTGATGAATTCATTACTTGAGACGCAGAGATGAAAAACTCAAGCAAACAACACAGATATTTGTGTTATTTGCTCATTAAGGTAATGAGGAAATTGAAAATGCGCAGGCTTTGTGTTTTAATTTGAAATGGCATATGAACACACACACAAACAGCACAACAGAAAGGAATAAAATGGGTTACTCTGTAATTGCTCACACTCATTTAGAAAGCATTACATCAAGTTTATTATTCTTGTTTTAAATTTTATTTTGGACAAATAGGCATTTATGAGAGTATAAAGTTTTAACAAGCACCGTTAAAATTACAGTCCAAGTGGTCACAATGTCTATTCATCGATGAGCCAAAACATTATGACCACCTGCCTAATGAGCTGTTGGTCCTCCGTGTGCTGCCAAAAGATCGACGACCCATTGAGGCAAGGACTCTACAAGACCCCTGAAGGTGTCCTGTGTATCTGGAACCAAGATGTTAGCAGCAGATCCTTCAAGTCCTGTAGGTTGTGAGGTGGAGTCGCCATGGATCGTACTTGTTGGTCCAGCACATCCCACAGATGCTCAATTGGATTGAGATCTGGGGAATTTAGAGGTCAGGGCAACCATCTGAACACTTCATCATGTTTCTAAAACCATCCCTGAACAATGTGTGCAGTGTGGCAGGGTGCATTATGAGTCAAATTTACATCCACGTGAATGGCCGGACCCAGGGTTTCCCAGCAGAACACTGCCCAGAGCATCACACTCTCTCCACCGGATTGTCATCATCCTATATTGCATCCTGGTGCCATCACTTTCCCAGGTAAATGGGGCACACATACAGGGCCATCCATGTGATGTAGAAGAAAAGGGGACTCATCGGACCAGACGACCTTCTTCCACTGCTCTAAAATCCAGTTCCGACGCTCACGTGCCCATTGTAGGCACTTTCAACTGTCGACAGGGGTCATCATGATTGATCTGCGGCTACACAGCCCCATACGCAACAGAGTGCGATGTACTGTTTGTTGTGACACATTCCTCCCATAACCATTATTAAAATTTTGTGTGACTTGTGCCATTGTAAAGCTTCTGTTGGCTCTGACCAGGCGGGATAGCCTTCATTGCCATCGTGCATCGATGAGCATTGGGCACCCAACACTCTGTCGCCGGTTTGTTGTTTTGTCCCTCCTCAGACAACTATTGGTAAATTATCACCATTTCTGACATGGAGCAACACACAAGCCTTGCCGTTTCAGAGATACTCTGACTCAGTTGCCTTGCTATAATAATTTGGCCCTTGTCAAAGTCACTCAGAACGTTATTCCTGCCCAATTGTCCTGCATCTAACATGTTGATGACCTTAATATGTGGCCTTGTTAGGAGATCGATCATCGATATTCGCTTCACCTGTGACTGGTCAATGTTTTGGCTCATCAGTATATGTGTATGTGTTTATATATATATATATATATATATATATATATATATATATATATATAAACTATAATACTTTCACAATATGTTTTTTTTACTGTATTTTTGATCAAATAAATTCAGCCTTTGTGAGTGTAAGAACATTACAAAAACCTTACCGACCCCAAACTTTTGAACAGATTTATTTATTTATATTTGTTCAGGTAGCAACAAGTGACTGTATTTATAAAGTAAGTAACTGAAACGGTCATTCAACAGATTTGTCGAAAACACTGAATCCATGATAAAATAATATTTCCATAGTGTACACTTAGTTAAATGTTTCGATGTGTACTTTCACTGCATTTTATTTCAAATCCACATTGCAGATCCAGTTAAAACAGGATTTTCAATATTCTGCAGCCTACTCTCTGAAACTGATGACCTCTGTACAAAGCCCATGGCTGCCCCGTGAGCATTTTATTGATCCGCTCCAATTAACATTAGCATAGAACCGCTAACATACAATTAACACTCCCACTCACAGGTCATGAGCGACTGCCATCTTTGAGGCTAAATGCAGGTTCTAATAAAGTCAGCAGGCTATGAGATCAAGACATCCAGCCCCCACACACACATACAAACCTGCTCCATTTCTGTTTGCTACATCACTTTTTCCTGTCCATAAACACATTTCTTTCTCTTTCCCTTGGCACAAATTTCCATTCAGATCTATTCACGAGTTTTGGATTTGGATCTCAGGGTTGGCAGGATGAGAGGAAGGCCATGGCCTTTATCAATATTACATTTGTGCAGGAAATTGCGCTGCATTCAGCGGGAGAATAGATCTCAAAAGTCAATATAGCGAGCAACAGCTAACAGCCTCTCCAAGTGACTCACAATACAGTGCCTAGTCAAGCGCTTCACTGCAGTCTGCTGATGTTATATACGCTGGCTGTTAAAATATAAACGATATGCTAGACTGAGCTGATGTTGCTCTTCTGCTTTCGGGAGTTTGTGTGTCTGTGTGAGTGCCACATTAGTCGAAATTTCTCCAGAGCTATTTGGCACAAATGTAGTGTCACAATGTGGCTCTTCAATAAGCAATCCAGATCCATGTTGTTCTCAAAAATATATACCACAGGCTGTTTATGTACTTGTCTGTGCCGTTTGTGAAAACAGAAGCTGTAATCGTATTTTATAACCACAGAGCTGAAGTTCCAACCTCCGTTCTCTCTGGTGTGGAAAGGGGTGGAGTAGTATAAACAAGACCATGGTAGTCAAATTTTTCAACTTCCTTCTAGGAAAAGTCCAGACTTCCAACTCAAAACCTCATGCAGACATACACAATGCAGTATTTGCAGAGATGCAGTTGTATAACGTCAATGATCTTTTCTTTTTTTTTTTTGACACTAATCAAAAAAAAATTGTCATAACTTGATCTTCTGGTGACATGCTAGACTTCTCCAATCATTTTGTCCACTTAAGCCCTGTCCATTTCTTTCAATCGGCCTCAAGCTTGCATTCAGATCTGCTTCCAACCAGTCACCAACTGACGGATAACCAAGCACTACATATTTTTCTGTTTGATAATCCATTTCACGGGTAATTACATCACAATATGGAAGAAAAGATCTGTCGCTGCTTCCACCGCGACTTTAATATCAGTGCATCCCTAAAAATAAAACCCGTTTTGTAAATATTTGCAGAGACAGGTGTGTAAAACATTACCTCTGTTAATATTCATACACCTTCAAAATGATAGTATTACATAGCATTGATTATTCTTCATAATTTGATTGCTAGGTGACTTAATCATTGATACACTCAAGCAATGCTAATAACAGTGATACCATTGCATTTCCTTACACGTAACCTTCCAAGCACCAGATGCCTTTATAATGGGAAGTTGGAGATATCAAGAAGGAATAGCCACATCTGACTTTGAATGGAACGCAGCAATAGCATTTCACAGAAAATACACCTGCCTTAGGTAAACCTATTTTCTCTACAGTTCTTCTGAAACTGCCTTTCAAAAGAAGCACTCCATTTTAAAATGTGCCACAGAAACACACACCATCCACAATTATGAAGATCAAAGTCAAATGGTAAATATCATGTTCCTTTCAAAGAGCTGTGGTATAGATCGGTACGCTACTCTCACACCTTGAATATTTTGTTCGCAGGACTCATTTATCATCAAACTCTTTGAAGATCAGCAGGTGAGGAGGCTGCCAAGCTGTTTAAAATGCAGCACTTGCCTCCGGTTTGTCTGCGCGTCTGACGTCCTGTTTGCTTTTAACTCTGGCGTCAGCCTGGGGACAAAGCGTACACGTCAGCCTTGCCAACACTGGAAAATAGGAGGATATCAATTTTCACACTGCCTTTTCATTTGTGTTTAACTTTTAAATAGCCATTCTTTGTAAGACCTGAAGCCATTCCATTATTTACAAAAATAATCTATAAAACATCTATCCAAACAGATATTATAAGCTTTATTCATTGCCTAACCTCAAGTTACAGCTTAAACCAGGTTCTAAGCATGCAATCAATTAATTAATTTGTTACCATATACCACATCATTTCATTCAGCTAACTTCAACCACACGGCCTCTCCCCAAAACCCGCCCTCCAAAGAAATGTCAGCCAATCTGATGTCGACAACACTAACAGGCACACTGACTGACTGAGAGAGGGGACAAAAAAATTGCCTTGGGCTGTCACAGAGCATTATTTCTTAAGACAACCCATTGTCATGTAGTAGCGATGATTTATTTGTGGCATTCCTAAAAATAATCACTTATAGCACTTAATTATCATCAAAGACGAACATGTATGAAATATAACCTATCACCTATGAAATAACACATAACATGTTCAAACAAAACCAAAAAAAAAAAAAAGACCATCAACACACTAGAGTGGCAAAAACATGCAATATTTAATTAATAAAGTGTGAAAAATGTTTACGTTAATTATTGGCAAAATTGCAATTCCTGTGTTTTAATGGAGATAAGAAATATAGAATCTGCCTTTATTTTAAAATGCATTTCAATTTACACCATGTTTATTAATTTAACAGACACTTAATATATTTATGCATAAAAACACTTTAATAAAAACACTTTATATATATATATATATATATATATATATTATATATAATTATATACAAAATATAATTAAATTAATTATATTATATTATATTGTATATATTATATTGTATATAATTATATTATATACAAAACAGCCGCGACCCGTCGAGGCATGGACTCCACTAGACCCCTGAAGGTGTGCTGTGGTATCTGGCATCAAGATGGTAACAGCAGATCTTTTAAGTCCTGTAAGTTGTGAGGTGGGGCCTCCATGGATCGGACTTGTTTGTTCAGCACATCCCACAGATGCTCTGTTGGATTGAGATCTGGGGAATTTGGTCAACACCTCAAACCCATTGTTGTACTCCTCAGACAATTCCTGAACCATTTTTGCTTTGTGGCAGGGCGCATTATCCTCCTGAAAGAGGCCACAGCCATCAGGGAATACTGTTTCCATGAAAGGATGTACATGGTCTGCAACAATGCTTAGGTAGGTGGTACATGACAAAGTAACATCCACATGGATGGCAGGACCCAAGGTTTCCCAGCAGAACATTGCCCAAAGCATCACACTGCCTCCGCCAGATTGCCTTCTTCCCATAGTGCATCCTGGTGCCATGTGTTCCCTGGGTAAGCAACGCACACGCACCCGGCCATCCACATGATGTAAAGGAAACGTGATTCATCAGACCAGGCCACCTTCTTCCATTTCTCCGTGGTCCAGTTCTGATGCTCATGTGCCCACTGTTGGCACTTTTCGTGGTGGACAGGGATCAGCATGGGCACCCTGACTGGTCTGCAGCTATGCAGCCCCATACGCAACAAACTGCGATGTACTGTGTATTCTGACACCTTTATATCAGAACCAGCGTTAACTTCTTGAGCAATCTGAGCTACAGTAGCTCGTCTGTTGGATCGAACCACACAGGCCAGCCTTCGTTCCCCACATGCATCAATGAGCCTCGGCCGCCCATGACCCTGTCGCCGGTTCACCACTGTTCCTTCCTTGGACCACTTTTGATAGATACTGATCACTGCAGACTGGGAACACCCCACAAGAGCTGCAGTTTTGGAGATGCTCTGACCCAGTCGTCTAGCCATCACAATTTGGCCCTTGTCAAACTCGCTCAAATCCTTACGCTTGTTCATTTTTCCTGCTTCTAACACATCAACCTTGAGGGCAAAATATTTACTTGCTGCCTAATATACCCCACCCACTAACGGGTGCCGTGATCAGTGTTATTCACTTCACCTGTCAGTAATCATAATGTTATGCCTGATCGGTGTATTCTATATCCACATAATGAAATGAACGCTTTAAAAATATATATTTTAATCAATTGACAGCCCAATTACTTATATACTATTTACATTATAATGCCTGATTATATATTATATCCTACATTGATCTCAAGAAATTGCCAGAAACTTATATTGAAGGATAGTGCCCACCTCCATTCCCAAACACCATTTCAAGGTTGAATTATGTTCCTGACAAGGAGAAATGCACTGAAATCTTTAAACAAAGCTAAAAGGAGAAAAAGGTACCACTGGGCAGTGATGTCCAAATTATGACATACTTTTGGATTGAGGGTTGAGGGTCAAATTCTCATAGGACTCCAATCTGCCAGGTCTCAATTGAGGCGGAACCAGTGTCCCTGCTGCAGAATTACCCTCCAGACCTGGGCTGTCAGCCACAGTACATTCAATTAATTCTAAACCATATGGAACCTCATTACAGCGCTGAGGTTTGGGAAGAACCTGAAGCCCTTCAGTGTACACTACCATAACTGTCACTTTCCTTTCTGAAGGATGTCAAATGAGCAAAAGTCTCATATATGGCTGTCAACTCAATGGTGCAGGTGACATTTGTAAGGTCGAACAATGCTCAATGTTTATCTCAAATTCTAGGTTACATAGGTACACAGTTTTAATTTTTTATGAACGACTCAGGGATTAATATAGTTTGTCTTAGTATATTGACTACAATCAGTTAGCATTCAACTAAATACAGTATATTTAACTTTGTTTCTTTTTAAATTCTGATTAGTGAGCAGCTTACAAAAAAGAATAGCTTATACTGAAGACATTTTGATGATTAAGTCATAATTATTTCAAGTTTTTATTCTTTCTTTTTTATTGCATGATCTGTTATATGTACAGCATACTAACTACTTCAGTGTAAATTATAATGTATTTGAAAAGAGATTTGGACAGCAACGAGCTACGATGCAATAGTCAGTAGACTAAAATATTCTCCTATGCACTGCAATATACTAAATTTAATACAACAATTTGGTCACAGTCTTATAGATTTTGTACAAAAAAAAACAGACTATAAGTAATTTCTAAAACTGAGAGACTACTTACTTAATGTGCAAAGGAGCAAAACATTTCTTTGGCAGCATGGTTAATGGGGTGCAAAAATAAATGTGATAGTCTATACTGAAGTTGAAGGAAATTCATAAAGACTGTGTCTGTGGTGATTTAGTTAAAGTCTGCACCAAAGAAGGACAATTACATCTTAAAAAGTAGATGTCTGTATATCACAGAACACGAAAATCAATAGGCATTCATTATCCAAGACACAGGGGGCCAATGTCCGCAGGGTGAAAATCCAATCGGCCTCAAATTGTTACAGCAAAAGATTTACACCTCCTCATCTGGACTTTCAGAAACAATACATCACCGAACATCTGACAAACAAGACAACAGACAACTTGTAGCTGTAGTGCTTCAGAGTTCACTTCTATACCATAACACTTCAGTTTGATCCACACACCCCAGGCGATGTAGCATAGCAAGAGGAAATAGTGATAATGTTTTGTAGAAAAGAGTTTTTGTGGTTGCATAACAGAATGGATTCTATCATTATTATGAACAATACTGCAATGTCTCGGTCCAATGGGAGTCAAAATCAAAGCAGTTTTGGTTCATCCTTGGCATTATCTGTGAAATTCTGTATGGGCGACATCGTCCCTCAGGATTTTAGCCTGGTGAAAAACAATTAGTCATGGATCTGACTGAGATCTTGGCAACAGTGATCTCAGGAAATGTGTGATATTTGAGAAGCTGATTATGAAATCACCCATGGGTTTTCAAAATAGACTTAATAAGGTTTATTAAAAATCAAAACCTCATCTGCCTGAGACATGATGAATCTCACCGGCTGCATTCATATGCCAGCATAAAAGCCTTTGAAGTGCACTCACTACCAGATATCAGATTTCCTGTAGTAATTTCTTAGATGCTTCTTGAGAAGTTACTATCTTTGTATATTCAATTTATGAGTATACATTTATCAATTTTGGCTTTGGGATGTTCTGTACCAGATGTTTTAAACTAGATATGCATCTACAATATCATGAATTATCTTGTCAAGAATAAAAATCTTTCAGTCTGACCTAATTGATATTAATATTTGGCTCTTCATAATCTTTCCTCAAAGACAGCTTTATTCAGTTGATGCTGTTCACCACTATAATTTATATATTGCCCTTAATCTTATTAAAAAAAAAAAAAAAAAAAAAACTAAAGACATTGCAATTAATTTTAATAGAGCATATGAGTGGGAAGAGGGACTGAACTGAGAACAAGAGCTAATGGAGACAAGAGGAGGGTGTTTCATTTAGGAAATTCAGAGATACAACACATTTTCTTCCAGATTCTCAATCTCAGACACCTTCAAAAGCAGGTCAGCTCTTAAACATGTTTTTGTTGCCCTCTGCCTCCATTCCTGCAAGGCCAGAGACCCAAGTAATGAGACGGATATCCCATCCCACCGAGCTGACTTCAATTCAGCAGGGTGGGAACACCCCAATAAGGCTTCTACAAACTACTCACTTCAACCTCCGGCAGCCATTTCCAACTTATCAGGAGCCATTACCTGCCTGGTGCTCTGAAGGGTCAAGGACAAGCAAAGAAACATTGCTTGTTTATTCTATAAGGACAACCAATAAAGCAGAGAGCTGCTAGCAAGCTCTCCCCAAGTGTGAGATGAGAAAACCTTTTGAAAGATTGTTTTCAGATTTGATGTTTATGATTAGGATAACTGATATAATTCATTTCATAATTTCAGATTAAATGTGAAAATGCTGCTATACTGGCAATTACAATACACTGTCCTGAGAAATGTAACGCTGTTCACTAAAAACTGAAAATTCTGTCGTTCACTAAAAACTGAAAATTCATGTCGTTTCAACCCCGTATGACTTTCTTTCACCTGTGGAACACAAAAGAAGATAGCTTGACAAAAGTTGGTAGCCAAACAGTTTTGGTTACCATTGACTTCCAATGTAATGTCAAAATAAAATAATAATCCTTTATGTTTCACAGAAGGATGTCTTCTGGTTTGAAATAACATGTGTAGATGAGTAAATAATTACAAAATTTCCTTTTTTTTTTTTTTGTTTAACTATTCCTTTTAAATTGAATGATGCCACTTATACCAGTGATACCAGCGCATTAACTTTGGCAGCCCTAAAATAGGCAAAAACTAAAATAAAAGATAAATAAACTGAAACTAAAAAAAGAAACAACCATGATCTTGTGTATATTGTGAAATTACACCAACCTTGCCACTTTTATTAAAGAATAATTTTGACCATCAGAAATTTTTGATGGGCAATACTGAATTGCAAAACGATCCTCCAGACACAACGTTGTAGAGCCGAATGAAAACATCCTTCTAAGTGTTTCACAGATTTCAATAGCAATACAACAGTGCGCTACATTCAAAACTAAAGAAAACGGTATGATTCTGCTTCTGTCTATATGCATTTCACAAAACACATATGGTAAACACTAAAGTTAATATAAAATAAAACAGGTGTCAGATTTACTTTGAAAATTTTACTTTGTAAATTTCACAAAAGAATACACTGAGTAGCATATTCCATCTGGAAGTATGCTAACAGGCTGCCTGCTCGTAGGAGGTCTTACAAGGCACATAAGAACCGGCATAGGTGGTGATACATATGGAAGATCTCTGAGGTACCCAGTCAACAGGATGGATACGTCAGAGATGGCAAGAGTAGTCTCGCCAAGGGAAAGACACGTGCTGCCAAAGGAGACTTACCGTGGAAATACACACGTGGGATTGCCCAAAGAGGGAAACACAACACATGGAGGCACCTAGCCTGAAACAAGGGCTGACCAACAGGGCATGCACACAAGTGTTAGATAACAACAGAGCTGGTGGAACCCAGGGTTCTGAACTGTGGAACTCACCTGAGGAGAATAATGCATGCATCCAATCCGTGGAGTGAAATGGCGCAGCAAGCGAAATCGACACCGTGCAGGTCCTACTTACTGTATAGTATTTGAGTATATTTGAGGACACAGGCTCTACACGGAGATTATAAAATCTCGCAAATGTGTTAGGTGTCACCCAGCCCGCAGCTTTACAAACGTCTGTTAGCGAGGCGCCATGCGCCAGCGCCAAGGAGGAAGCAACACTCCTGCTTAAGTGAGATTTCACCCCTAGGGGGCATGGCAGGTCTTGAACCTGGTAAGCCAAGACTATAGCGTCCACTATCCAGTGGGACAGCCTGCGTGGAGACAGCCTTTCCCTTCTGCTGGCCTCCATAACAAACAAAGAGCTGGTCTGACGTCTGAGGCTCTGTCTACATAAGCGCGGAGACCACATACAGGACAGAGCAGCGCCAGGGCTGGGTCTGCCTCCTCCGAGGGCAGTGCTTGCAAGTTCACCACCTGATCTCTAAAAGGAGTGGTGGGAACTTTGGGCACATATCCAGGCCGGGGTCTCAGGATCACATGAGAGTTGGCTGGCCCGAATTCCAGGCACACTTCGTCAACTGAAAATGCCTGTAGGTCCAGACCCTCTTAACAGATGCCAAAGCCATCAGGACCGCCGTCTTTAAAGAAAGAAACTTCAGCTCGACTGAGAGCAAAGGCTCGAAGGGAGCTCTCTGCAGTGCTGACAGAACCACTGCGAGGTCCCAAGAGGGTACCTGCTGAGGGCAAGGCGGATTGAGCCTCCTGGCCCCTCTCAGGAACCTGGAAGACTGGGGAGTTGAGGAGCTGAGTCCGTTCAGACTCCCTCATGTCAGCCAGGTTCAGCCATAGGTGGCATTCCTGGACCATTCCTGGATTCTCGGGATCAGACTTGGGCAATGCTGTCGTCCCAGAGGGAGGCAAGGCAGCCAAATCCTCATCTCCCGAGGACTCAAGCCCGCCTTGTGATGCGGTGATCGACATTTGGTCATCCACCGGAGCCCCGAATGAGATGCTGGGACCTTGACGAGAGGGAACAGCAAACTCAGCTGGAAGCTCCACAACTTGGGGTGTTTGAGAGGGGGGTGTGGCCCGAGGAGGTTGCTTTGTCGGGGAAGCCTACACCGTCACCCTCAGATCACCCTGGCCACCAGCCAAAGTAGCCCTTTCACGAGGAGAGGAACTAGATTGGGGTGTGGCAGAGGGGACTCTACCTCGTCTGAGGTAATCGAGTCTCGATCTCAACACTGAGATGGTCATATTCCAGCAATGGGAACATGAGTCATCCACGAACGCAGCCTCAACGTGCTGAAAGCCCAGATACGTGAGACAGCGCTTGTGACTGTCAGAAGAAGCCATAAAGCGACCGCACCCAGAAACACATGGGCGGAATGACATCTTTAAAAAGATGCAGTATCACACCCGTGTTTGCTCTTTTAGAAGAGAAAAGGCTCTTTCAGTTGTGCTGAAGCACACAGGGGAGATTGCAGACAGCTGGAGCAGGAAGCTCTTTTAGGGCGATCTCCACTGAACAACGCCGTCACACCAACACAGAACTGAAGACCCGTTGAACACACTCTGGTGATTGCAGAGCAACAATAGAAGTGCTCGGTTCTGAAGCGAAAGCTTGAATGCGAGAATGTGTTCGTGCTGCTCCTTATATACCCACAGAGTGGGGCGGAGATCGCGATGCAAATTCCGCAGACCAAGGTACTCAGCGTGCCATTGGCTCGTTTTGTAACCACTCAAAGGTGATTGGGCTCTAGGGCGAGACTCCATTCGTCTGCATGTTCTGACGTAACGTCGAACGTGACCGACTGAAAGGGAACAGTATGTCCCACGTCAACTAAAATATTTAAAATGTTTTTACATTGTTTTATACAAAGCATATGCTTGTAAATATTTAAGAGTTTGCTTTGAAACTGGAGATTTATTGTATACAAATTACATATCCTTTTATTACTTTCCCTCCCGACCTTCTTCCATAGTCTGAATTTGTTGACACGCCCTTTCTCAAGTTTTGTTTGCTATTCATTGTGCTGCAGTAGCAGTGAATTCTCCCAAGATCCAGAGTTGCCGAGAGAAAGAAAAAGAATGAGATATGGGGGGGGGGGGGGTAGCAGTAGCCTTATGAAGGAGATGCCTGAGGGCTTTTCAGAGGAGTCCTCCAAACTTCAAAGTCTCTTTGCTTCCATAAGAAAGGCCATTGGGGAGTTGGCATCAATTTTAAATGATAAAGAGAGAGGTTAGGGAGGGAGTGAGTGAAAGCATACCAGAATAAAAACCAAGACTCTTGTCAGGATTAAAATTAGTTGTGTTTGTACTGAGATTGAGTTGACTGTGTTCGTTCCACCGCTGAAGCTAAGAGAAGCACGGATTACCCTTTTGACAAGCACATCAGCGTGTCCAGCGGAAGATATCATGAATGCATTATCAGCATCAGCCGCAGTCATGATGCACACTTCCTGCCCACATAATGCCAGACACATCAAAGGAAGTGTAAAAAAAAGATGATTAAATAATTGTTACAGCAGACACTCTATACATACGGATATATGTAGATCAGTTCATGTTAAGAGAATAACTATGATAAACCTCCGTTACAAAAAAAAAAATAAAAATATATATATATATATATATATATATATATATATATATATATATATATATATATATATATATATATATATATATATATATATATATTTAGTTAGGGTTCATTGTGTATTTTTGTGTCAAATTCATGTGTGAACATTTTTCCAATAGAAATGACTTGATTCATCAATAAGTGTTAAAAATTTTTTCTACATTTAAGATAAGATTTAAAACCAACTGAAACCACACAGACACAAAAAACACTGACTCCTGGTGGCCCTGATATTATTATTATTATTATTATTATTATTATTGAGTTTATATACTGAACGTATTGCTGTGGAAAGAGGCCACTGCCATGAGCTAATACCACTGTCATGAAGGGGTGTACCTAGTTTGCACCATTTAGGTAGGTGTCAAGTGTCAAATTGACGACCACATGAATGGCCGGTTCCAGGGTTTCCCAGTAGAACATTGCCCAGAGCATCACACTCCCTCAACATTCCTGTCCAAAAACATAGTCCTAACCCTATTCCTACCCTTAAACCTAACCCTACTCATAACTTATCACTAAAATCAGAGAGAAATAATAGGTGAATAAGAATGGTATAGAAGCCACTAACCTTTGTTGTAAGCTTAAATTTGACAGTAACTGTAAACCTAATCCTTAAATCTGATTGGTTGATTGGAATATTGTTCCATGATCAACAATGATGTTTATCCAGGAACATGTTCTACAGTTCTACAGTCATAAAGGGATGGACATGGTCAGCAACAATACTCAGGTAGGCTGTGTCTTTTAAACAATGCTCAACTGGTCCTAAGGGGCCCAAAATGTGGCAAGAAAATATCCATCACACAATTACAAGCTCATTTTTTAGTTTCATCTGACCATAGAACCCATCTCGTTTGAAGTTCCAGTAGTGTCAGTTACTTTTCAAATGTTCTATGGTCAGATGAAACAAAAAAAATGAGCTTTTTAACAGCAAACACTCAAGATGGGTTTGGTGCACACAAGGGTAAAAAGTACCCCATGTGTACAATGAAATATACTGCTGTATCTTTAAAGTTCTGGGCCTATTTTTCTGCTGGAGGTCCTGGACATCATGTTCAGATACATGGCATCATGGATTCTATCAAATACCAACAGATAAAAAAAAATCAAAACCTGACTGATAAGTCATATAATGGGCCGTGGTTGGATCTTCCAACAGGACAATGATCCAAAACAATCATCAAAACCAACACAAAAATTTGTCCCTGAGCACAAAATGAAGCTTCTGCCATGGCCGTCCCAGTTCCCTGACCTGAACCCTATAGAAAATGAGTGGAGTGAACTGAAGAGAAGAAGCACCAACATGGAGCTGGGAATCTGAAGGATCTGGAGAGATTCTGCATGAAGGAATGGTCTCTGATCTCTTGTCAGGTGTTCTCCAAACTCATCAGGCATTATAGAAGAAGACTCAGAGCTGTTATCTTGGCAAAAGGAGGTTGCAAAAAGTATTGAATAAAAGGGTAGGATTAATTGTGAGCAATGTGTATTAGAGAAAAACATTTCTTTCATAATGAGATTTTCCCCCCATTTAAAATTCTTATTCTCCAATGAAAGGTTGGATTTTTCTAGATTTTTAAAATAAAAGATCAAAAGGATTAACGATGCAGATTTATTTTCATAGCCTCCTTTGGTCATATTTATGGTCATATGGTCATACATATGAATAATTTTGAGCACAACTGTAATATATATATTATATATATTATATATATATATATATATATATATATATATATATATCTCAAGCGGCAACCTCCCCCCGTTTCTCTTGAAGCCAATACGGAAGTGACTTAAATTGCAGTTCATCGACTGGCCGCTAGGGACAGGCTCCAAAAGAGAGCAGAATCTCATTGAGCCCCATGTTAAAATGCCCAACTTTACAGCAGAAAATAACATGTTTACAGCCTGGTACAAATTGTGGTTTTGGTCTATATAGCTAATTTTGCCCTTCATGACAACTGTGAGGCGGGTGAATTTTTTTATAACTCATCCGTTTAAATTATATTAAGCCTTAAAGTTCTGCATAATTGAGGGCGTGGCCACTTGAGTGACAATTGGCGCTGCTGTCACCACTAGCCGTTTGTCTGCTGCCGTCACGTCACCTCAGCTCCACCCATGTCCCGCCTCTTTGCCCATTTTCTGTTATCTGGGAGTGACGCGCGGTGACGCGCTGCCAAGATGGCAACGGCTGGCTTTATGTTTCAAAAATGCCCTTCACACAAACATTAAAAATGGTAATTGCATTACTTTCTATGGGGGATCAGAAAGCTCTCAGATTTCATCAAAAATAGCTTAATTTGTGTTCCAAAGATGAACAAAGGTCTTATGGGTTTGGAACAACATGAAGGTGAGTCATTAATGACAGAATTTTCATTTTTGGGTGAACTAACCCTTTAAGACCAATTCTTATAAACAAAGAAGAAAAACACAGCCAGGACAGGCATGCAGGACACGAGAGGCGAGAGGTCATCTACCTGCGCGGTTTAGATATGCCATTTAATCTTGCCCTTCTCAGCTGACACAGCTCAAGGGGAACTTAGAAAGGCAGGACGTGAAGGTGATTGCTACGTAGTATAGCCGGTGGACAACGGGGAAGTTCAGAGCTCATTTAAGAGACTTGGGGACCTTTTCACCTCGCACAGTGCACTGTGTTCTGGATGACAAATGAGCTCCTTAAAGCACTGTGTTCTGCTGCTACAACAGTCCCGCCTCCTCACTCCACCTTTAGCCATTTATCATTCACATCCCTGCTTCACCAACACAGCCTAGTTCATAAATGGTGTTCAGCACAATGGGGAAAATAAAATGAAGAAAAAGCAGAATATATCCAACTTTGAGCAATTCTGATTGAATTATTCTAGAAATGGTCCGTAAACTACTAATCTGGAACTGAACACACTAGTAAACAGTAGAAAATGGGACAGCTGAGTGGAATGTCACTTTTGTATTGATGATTTCTTCTCTCTTTGAGCTGAAAATAATGACGCTCTGATCAGCAGAAGCATTTTTCCATGTCTTCGTTTATTTGATCAAAACTGATTGGACTGGGGAAATGAATCTGGCTGTAGCTTTGAAAACAACCTGAAATAATTGAGCTATTCTCCAGAGTTTCATGAATGCTTTGAATGCGTTTAACAACAAGATTTGTGCCCAAAGGATATTTGCTCGTTCAATCATAAAATGTTTGTGTAGTGGAGATAGATAAAGCCTATCGAGTGGATGGAGTGTTCCTGTACGTAATAGCAAATAATAACACATCTGCAGGTTCCTGTGAGAGATGTAAACTCACTCTCAATTGTCTCCAAAGCAACAGATTACATGTCAGAAATTTAAACATCTCCTTCTCTGTTGTGAAAACTAATGAGGGTGATTACACACAACGCTGAAAAAAAAATGAAATGATTAGTCCTCTGAAATGCATAACAGAATTCATTTACAGAAATTCTGCCCGCTTTGAGGAAGTTAATTGCATCATATTTGAAGAAGTCAGCTCATGCTCATTTCTTCTCAAGTTTCATTTCTGGATCTATTTTCATAGCCTGTAGTCTTTTGCACTACAGCACACCAATTATACCAATAAACAAAATAAAAAAATTAAAAAAAAGTATATGAATACTAGTCTATAGGTCTGGATGCAAGAGAGAGTATGTGTCACAAAGTCAGGTAATTTACAAGAACTGTCAAATGATTATTGCGAAGAAATGGAGCAATACTACAAACCTGTATCAACACTTGAGACATTTATTTTTTATTATCATTGGAATTTAGTTAATATTTATTTAATTTGTCTTGTCTGTTCTAGAGACATTACAGTTTTATTCATCAAACAGTTAAAACTATTTTATTTTATTCTGAATTGTGTTCTTGTACACAAATACTATTGCCGAAATCACAAATAAAACTGCAATCGCAAAATGATTTATTTTGTCTGTATTGCACAGACCTTATTCAGATTTGCCTCCATTCAATCAAGAGCTGTTTGATAGAACCATGTTACCTCCCAATATTTTTTTTTCCATAATCCATTTCACTCGGACGTAGGACGGAAAAAAAGATCTGCCGCTACTTCCGTTACATTGCGACTGAAGTACAGTACCTTTTGGGTGGCACTGTAAAAGCCTCATTTTGGTGAATATAATGTGAATAAATTATTACAAATGGATAATACTGTGTGAAGTACCGTGTGCAATCCTGTGATGAAATTCAGGCCCTGCTTATTTCTTTGTTAAGCTTTTAATCTAGTTGTTTTTTTTTTTGTTGTTGTTTTTTTACTTTTATCTAATTTTTCTGATGGATTTTCTCTTGGGTGGGTTCCCTTTATGTGCCACATATTCTGTATACCCCATATTTGTGCCTTGTGATGTTTCATGTACTCTTTTTCCTTCCTTAAGTCAGTGTTTGAGATTGTTCAGGGATTTCAAGAATCCCCCAAGCAATTTGTTGTGGGATTGAAATGGTCTAATGAATAGACCCTGAGTCAATTAGACAGAAGCTGTTTTTCTTTGTTTTGCTTATTGGCCTTGGCACTTTGAATGTACATCTTGTCATCCAATATTATTAACAAAAAACAACTAGGGACAAATAAAGCATAAACAAGCATGGGAGAAATCACTGACACCACACTCTAATATTGTTTCTCCTCAGCAGGGCTATCATTTCCTCCTGCTTAGTTGTGATTAATGTTAATCTAGTAGCTGGCTAGATACAACACTCTGCTTCTAGATGTGGAGATCAACTGTTCAACAGTTTTCAGTGTATTCTGTTTGTTAATCAAACATTTAAACTAGTCTAATTACACATTCTTAAAGTCGTAATACATTTTCTGAGATTGAGAAATCATAAGAAATTTGATGTACAATCAAACCTAACTAACTATAAAACCCAACTCATATCTCAAACCTAAGCATTTACAATAAGGTTAAATTTGTCAGAATCTATTAATCTAGATTAATGTTAATTTCTACATTTAAAGTCGTTTAAAATAAGAATTAATCTATTAAGAATAGACATGAAACAGCGTCTTGGTTACGTATGTAACTCTCGTTCCCTGAAGGAGGGAACGGAGACTAGGGCTGTACGATATATCGTTTTAGCATCGATATCACGATGTGCACATCCGCAATAGTCACATCGCAGGATGTGCAATATCTAGTGTAGGGATTGTTAATCCGTACGGACCAGACAGCATGGTTCAAAACGCATATGTGACTCTTGGATTAATTGCAAAGTTTGACAATCATACAATGAAAGTTTATCATTTGAACGTGTTTTAGGTCCTGTCAGTTTAAACATTCAAGCGACTTTAAACCATTTGAGCGCACAAAGAGAACTCAATTCTAAAAGAGAACTCAATTCTAAACGTGGGGCTGTTTTCTGTGCACACCCACGCACACACACAGAGAGAGCTGCGCAGATGCAGGTGAACACAGAATCTCTTCTCTTTATATTTGTGCCTGTAAGGACACATACATGCAAAACAAAAATGTCAAAATGCACGTAAAACATTGAGTATCTGTGTAAACACAGTTGCATATGGCTTAGGTGAACCACACAATTGAGAAAGAAAACCGGATGTGTAACAGTATTTTGGATCCACGCATTCGGTCTTAAAGTGACAGCAGCCTATATTCATGCTGCTTTCTGTGTCATGAATATAAATCAAACAACAAAAGACAAAGAGAAAAATCACTTTTGTAGTTCCCTTTCAAAAGGGAACTCGCACTGCGTCTAGCACTATGGGGAACGCCTCCGCGGGAACCAGTGTCTGAAACGCTATCAAAACACGGCAATCGTATTGGCCGGCGACAGCCTATGACGTCACTACTAGTGTGACCCAAACGCACATAAGGGGCGCCTAGAGAACAAGTCCACCTCTTTTCGTCTTCAGGGACTGTTTTGTCTAAATGCTGTTCAAAACGCTGTTTTAGGTAAGAATGGCTTTTTTAAGCAGATGTTTCAAGCAGTGTGTACATCCGTGTCTTAGATATTTGATGCTTGATGACACTCATGACTTGTGTGTCCTTTGTTAGAGCATGCATGTTCAGTACTTGAGAGTTTTTACGTTTTTGTGAGAGCTTTCCCGCTGAGGAAGCTCCACTCTCGTTTGTCTCTCTTCCTGTGGGAAGAGGGACAATCTTTTGTGCTCGATGCGCACAGAAGAAGTTCGACTGAAGTGTTTGTACGCGTTTATTTCATATGCTTCAGCGGCTGACGAGAGTGTTGTGCTGTTTGAGGATGCTTTGTCTTTTGCATCCTCAATATCGGCAGTCTGTGCTCTTTTACGTTCGAGTGTTGTGTGGATTGGTTTAAGTTTCTGACACTTAATCACACACATTACTTGTGCATTTGTTTGTTTGGGTGAGGAGCGCGCGCATTCAGTTTTTGAGGAAATTGTTTGCTCGCGCTGTGTGCATTTCCCATGGTAACCCCAGTCGCGTGTTGTTATCTGCACCCGCGTATATGAGCCTTCCTTTCCCTTTTGATCTCCGCTTTGAGATCGACAGGGAAGAATCTATTTTTGTCCCGCATCTGTTTACATCAGCATGTAATTTTTGCAGATTTTGAAAGCTCTTGTCCTGCTCGTATAAGGCAGGACATACGCGGCAGCAGATTACGCTCTGTCCATCTGCTATGCTGAGCTTTAGTTCTGTAGTGAACAGCACATTCCAGGGCCCAGTTTATGGCCAGGCCCCTCTCTGTCCATAACAGCGGACAAAGGTTTGCTACATTTTGATTGGATCTTGGTGGACTAACACAAACAAAATGTCCAACGCCATCAGATAAAGATGTAAGGACAACAATCCAGACACCTCTTAGAGGGCAAGAAGAAGACCTCTTGTACCAAGCCTGGGAAGGACAGGACTTCTCATTGGTCCACATGCAGTTTCTGCCCTTCACCCATCTAGAGACTACTTCCTAAGGTTGGCCAGAGACTGCCATAAAAATTCCTTGGGACCTCAGCAGCAATTGGTGAAACAAAGAGAGATCACAAAGATCCATCCAAATCCATTCAAAACTATGTTTGAAAACCTTAGAACTGATGCAAACTACACATCCATTTCATACTTATTCACAGGAATAAGTATTCTCAGGGACAGCTATTTGTAGTGCAACATCTGACACAAATTCAGCTGTTAATGTACAATTGAATGAATGCATGACAGTTCAATCTTTTCCCATCATGTTTAGTCTCTATTTGTTTAGAATATTGCCAAAGGTATTCTGGTGGTGGTTTGGAAAGTGAGAAATGCATTGGTAAACTTTAAAGACACTGTAAAGACTTCCAACTTTGTGCTTTATGCAAATGAGTTCCACAGGAGAAAGAAGGGTGGGCCACACTGTGTGTGTGTCCCCTCTGATGCCAGCAGCCAATCACAGCACTCAAATGGAGAAGCGCCAAATTGCAATCTCCTCCTTTTCGGAAAGGGATAAAGGTGCCCTTTCAACGGACACTCCTTGTTCTGGGTCTCAACTCTGTAAGGAGTGAGACATTAACAGATATAACGGTCTGAGTCTGCCCTTCAAAGGGGAAAGACATAACAGATATATCGTTCTGAGTCAGCCCTTCAAAGGGGAAAGACATAACAGATATACCGTTCTGGGTCTCAACTCTGTAAGGAGTGAGACATTAACAGATATATCGTTCTGAGTCTGCCCTTCAGAGGGGAAAGACATAACAGATATACCGTTCTGGGTCTCAGCTCTGTAAGGAGTGAGACATTAACAAACACTATGTTCAGAGTTTCCGTCCAGTGAGACAGTAACGACATTTGCAACAAAGTTAAGCTCAGGAGAGCAAACCTTGCTTCCAAGGTACCTTCGTCTGCGTGTTCCAGATTGTTAAGGACCTTCTGCACCTACGCCAGGGCCTCATCTACGTGTTCCAGATTTTAGGACCCTTTGGTGCTCCAGGAGATCAGCATCCCACAGAGCTTCGTGTTCAAGACTGTTGGAACAGATTCTGGCTGCTCTTTCCCAACTGCATTGTCACCCAGCACAACCAGTGGAAGATGTCACCATCATCGGACTCAACCACGTGGAACGTAAATATCACTTAACCAAACCTCTTTCCAGAGACCTTGGCATTGTTGTATTTATCAGTATATAATTTCCTAATTCCAATTAGATGTAATATAGCTGATGTTAGTTAATAACAAATAATCTTTCGTTTATTTGTTTAGTGCATAATAAGGTTCTCCACCTTATTATTTTCAGAGAAACAGTTTATCTTTCCATAAGATAACGTAACTCTTCCATAGCCACACTCAACTTAATCACTTGTATTCTATGTATCAGACCTTGACTGGTGCCCTGAATTAGGAAACGGGGGGGGGGAAGTGGTCATCTGATATACTCATAACCACACCTTAAGAGACGTGTGATCCAAAAATCACAACGTCAGCAGTGACGTGAGTACCAATCCCTATTTTGCTTTGCGTCCTTGGATGGGCAAAAGTAAAATCACTACAGTTCCCTAGTGGTGTTGGGCACAGACAGATAGCCAGGTGTTGTAGGCTTCCGTAGAAAGCCTCCCCGGTGGTTATCCTTGAGCGTTGTTAGACTTTCTCTCGTTTAGAGAGTGGAAAGCACTATGCTGAAGTCTCCGCTCTCTAGAGCTTTGGTAGTAGCTTTATCTGGTTCGAGCTTAGAGCAATCTCTCAGCCATAAGCTCCTTGATTATTATCAAGTCGCGGGGTCGAGTGTTGCAGGCCCCTCCTGTGGAATTTCTTCCTGTTGAGGCCTCCATTCCTCCAGAGCTGAGCTCAGACGGTCGTTCTCATCTTGGAGCAAGAGTTTTTGCTCAGGCTTTCACCCTTGAGCCCTTTTTCGGGTTTAGCTCACTTCGCTCCCAGAGCTCTGTGCCCCATGTGTGCCCATCACCAGTGATGCTCAGGTTGAGCGTATCGAGTACTCCCTCCTTTCAGGGTGAGTTGAGCACGCTCCCTTGGAGCTCGAGCATTAGCCCCGGGCCTGTGGCCGTGTTAAGCTAGAGTGGTAGGCCCTATCTGAGGCCTCCTCGTAAGCCCGGTCGCATAGATTTGTACTCCCCTTGTTTTAAGGGTAGAAAGCGTTATGCTGAGTACACGGCTCGTTATGACAATGCATACGAGTATTCCAAACCTGCAATACCTCTAGTGACTGTTTCCACTGGAGTTTGATTTGCGACCAAGTAGTTGGCCTTCCTTGGGTCTCCTTGGGAGCGATCCTCCGGGTTGAGCTAGGTTCCTGAGTGTCCTAGTTCCCTAGAGTTGAGCAGACGGTTATCAGGTAGCCCAGGCTCCCATGGAGCCTCCCTGATACTAGCCCTGGAATTCTAGATCTACTAGCAAGTAGTTGGCCCTCGAGCGGGCCACCTGGAAGGCGATCCTCTGGGTCGAGTAGGTCCTTAGCACTTCCAGCTAAGTTTGTATCCTAACTCCCTAGAGTTATATCAGAGTGTAGGCTCTTCAGGAGCCTCCCTGGCACTTGCGTTGAGCTTGGACAATACTCGTCTTGGTTGAGTCTAGTTTGTACTCCCCTTGCATTGAGGGTCATTTCTTTAGAGTATAGCGCTCCCGAGTTCTGGTCGGAAGGTCGAAGGTCTCTTGTGAGACCTCCCTGGTAGATCAGTATTTTAGGCTGTAGGTACTCCCCTCTCTTGTGTGGGTCGTCAAATAGAGGACCTCGCTCCCTGAGTTGGTCTTAAAGGTTTAAGAGATTCTTTTAGTAAGAACTCCCTTGGTAGATCAGCTCCGGTTGGAGCTGGAGGTATGCCTCTCATTAGGGACCCTATGTAGAGTACTCAGCCTCCAGAGTGCCTTGTTTTAGAAGCGCTCTGTAGATCCTAGGTTGAGCGGAGTAACTCCCCTCGATTGCCAGGGTTTTAAGTGCTATGCTGAGTCCTGCTCCCCAGGATGCCCATCTCTACGATCCAGTCTGAGTTGGTTACTGCCAGTTTGCAGTCCCTCTTTCTGGACGCCTCCTCTGGAGGCAAGTGCTTTAGAGACTCTGTTTAGGTGACAAACAGGTTGCTGGCCAGACTAGGTTACTAAAGTAGGACCTGGTCGGCCTCCCTGGTGGCATTAGGAGTAGACTATGCTCCCCTGAGAAGTGACTGGCCGGGGTGCCCTTTGGCTCCCTGGCCACATTCCCTTAAAGGGACCCCTTTTGTTTGAAGTTGTTGGTTCCAAACCTTTGAGCGGCCTTGGTAGGCCCCTGGATATTTCTGGGGGGACTCTTTGAGGCTTATAGCTTGGGTGTTGGCTGTAGGGAATGCTGTCACTGACAGCCTATTAGACCTGTAGGAGGAGTGATTTTGACATTTCTGTTGAAATTGTCCATCTGTTTTTTGTCAGCCATTCTTTGGCATGCACTCCCCTCAGCATGGCGGCGTTGGTATTTCGTTACCCATAACGCTAGACGCAGTGCGAGTTCCCTTTCGAAAGGGAACGTCTCAGGTTACGCATGTAACCATGGTTCCCTGAGAACAGGGAACGAGACACTGCGTCTCCCTGCCATGCCTCGGGGCTGCATGCTGAACAGTCCCTCAGACGAAAAGTGGTCGACTTGTTCTCTAGGCGCCCCTTATGTGCGTTCGGGTCACACTAGTAGTGACGTCATAGGCTGTCGCCGGCCAATACGATTGGCGTGATTTGATAGCGTTTCAGACACCGGTTCCCGCGGAGGCGTTTCCCATAGCGCTAGACGCAGTGTCTCATTCCCTGTTCTCAGGGAAGCATGGTTACATGCGTAACCTGAGACATTTTAACACCAATTATTTATATTTAAAGGGATAGTTCACCCAAAAATTAAAATTCTGCCATCGTTTACTCACACTCAGGTTGTTCCAAACCTGTATAAATTTCTTTGTTCTGCTGAACACAAAGGAAGATATTTGGAAGAATGTTTGTAACCAAGCAGATCTCGCCCCCTCGTTGACTACCATAGTATTTTTCCCCTACTATGGCAGTCAATGGAGGGTGAGATCTGCTTGGTTACAAACATTCTTCCAAATATCTTCCTTTGAGCTCAGCGTTCGGTCCACATAAGGGCGCAATGTGCGAGCGAGACAGAGCAGAGCAGGGTCTGCCTCCTCTGGGGGCAGCACTTTCAGGTTCTGAGAGGAATCTGCCAGGGAGGGGCTGTCGTGAGGAGCATTATTTCTGGGAACCAGGTCCAGTTGGGCCAGTAGGCCGTGATGGAATTTTTTATTTAATCATAATTAACATTTCTTTTTTCTTGCAGGATTAATATTTATATGCGTTTGAAACCTAAATATCCCCAAACCTTGGGCCTAAGTCAGTGTGTGTCTGAATCATGTCCAAATATAAGAAAAGGGGAAATGAAACTAGACAACTATCTAAATACAATAGCCCCATGACATACTGAGTAACCAACGAACTAATAAACCCATGATTTGGGCAGATCGTGCTTTACCTAGTAACAGAAGAGTTTGACATAGGAAGAACCAATCATATCTGTGCTTCACGGAAACCTGGCTGAACGACGCCATTCCGGACAGCGTGTTAAGTCTGCCGGGCTTTCAGCTGTTTAGATCAGATCGCGACGCAGAATCAACGGGGAAATCGCGCGGCGGCGGGACGTGCTTTTACATCAACGAAAGGTGGTGTTCAGATGTAACTGTGTTAAAGAAGATGTGCTGTCCCAATCTTGAAACACTCTTCAATAACTGCAAACCGTTCTATTCGCCGCGGGAGTTTTGCTCGTTCATTCTGGTGAGTGTCTACATTCCTCCGCAAGCGCACGTGAGCTCGGCTTTACAGATACTCGCTGATATGATCACAGAGAGTGAGCAATAACACCCGGACTCTGTTTTAATCATTCTCGGGGACTTTAATAAAGCGATTCTCTCACGTGAACTTCCAAAATACAGACAGCATGTTACTTGTCCCACCAGAGACAGTAATACACTGGATCACTGTTACACAGCAATAAAGGATGCATATCACTCTGTCCCACGGGCAGCTTTGGAGCTCTCTGATCACTGTTTAGTTCATCTCATACCGACCTACAGGCAGAAACTGAAATCAGCTAAACCTGTAGCAAAGACTGTAAAGAGATGGACCACCGAAACAGAGCGGGCTTTACAAGCCTGTTTCGAATGGACTGATTGGAGTGTTTTTGAAGCTGCTGCCACCGATCTGGACGAGCTCACAGAGACTGTTACATCATATATCAGTTTCTGTGAGGATTTGTGCATTCCTACAAAGACTCATTTAACTTACAACAACGACAAACCGTGGTTCACTGCAAAACTCAGCCAGCTCCGTCAGGCCAAAGAAGATGCTCGCAGAAATGGGGACAGAGTCTTGTACAAACAGGCCAAATACACACTGGAAAAGGAGATCAGAGTGGCAAAGAGGAATTATTCTTCAACAGATCACTGGAGCTGCCTGGAGTCCCCTCATGCTTCAAACGCTCCACCATCATCCCCGTCCCAAAGAAACCCAAAATTACTGGACTTAATGACTACAGACCTGTGGCTCTAACGTCTGTGGCGATGAAATCATTTGAAAGACTGGTTTTGGCTTATCTGAAGGACATCACTGGACCCTTACTGGACCCCCTGCAGTTTGCTTACCGAGCAAACAGGTCTGTGAATGATGCAGTCAATATGGGACTGCATTATGTTCTGCAGCATCTGGACAGACCAGGGACTTACAGTTGTGGTCAGAATTATTGGCACCCTTGATAAATATGATCAAAGATGACTGTAAAAATAAATCTGCATTGTTTATCCTTTTGATCTTTAATTAATAAAATTAGCAAAAATCTAACTTTTCATTGAAGGAAAAGAATTGAAAGTAGGAGGAAAATCACATTATGAAATAAATGTTTTTCTCCAAAACACGTTGGCCACAATTATTGGCACCCTTTTATTCACTACTTTTTTGCAACCTCCTTTTGCTAAGATAACAGCTCTGAGTCTTCACCTATAATGCTTGATGAGTTTGGAGAACACCTGACAAGAGATCAGAGACCATTCCTTCATACAAAATCTCTACAGATCCTTCAGATTCCCAGCTCCATGTTGGTGCTTCTCTTCAGTTCACTCCACTCATTTTCTTTAGGGTTCAGGTCAGGGGACTGGGACGGCCATGACAGAAGCTTCATTTTGTGCTCAGTGATACATTTTTGTGTTGGTTTTGATGTTTGTTTTAGATCATTGTCCTGATGGAAGATCCAACCACGGCCCATTATTGGATTTCTAGCAGAAGCGGTCAGGTTTTGATTTTTTATCTGTTGGTATTTGATAGAATCCATGATACCATGTATCTGAACAAGATGTCCAGGGCCTCCAGCAGAAAAATAAGCCCACAACATTAAAGATCCAGCAGTATATTTAACTGTGGGCATGGGGTACTTTTTATCTATGTGTGCACCAATCCCATCTGGTGGGTTTGCTGCCAAAAAGCTCTTTTTTTAGTTTCATCTGACCATAGAACCAGGTCCCGTTTGAAGTTCCAGTCTTGTCTGACAACTGAATATGCTGGAGTTTGTTTCTGGATGAGAGCAGAGGATTTTTCTTGAAACCGTCCCGAACAACTTGTGGTGATGTAGGTGCTGTTTGATATTTTTTTTTAGGCTTTCTGAGTCTCAACTAATTTCTGCAATTCTCCAGCTGTGATCCTTGGAGAGTCTTTGGCCACTCAAACTTTCCTCCTCACTGCGCATTAGGACGATTTAGATACACATCCTCTTCCAGGCAGATTTGTAACATCTTTAGTTGATTGGAACTTCTTAATTATTGCCCTGATAGTGGAAATGGGGATTTTCAATGCTTTAGCTATTTTCTTACAGTCACTTTCTATTTTGTGAAGCTCAACAATCTTTTGCTACACATCAGAACTATATTCTTTGGTTTTTCTCATTGTGATGAATGATTAAGGGAATTTGGCCTTTGTGTTTCCTCATGTTTATACTCCTGTGGAACAGGAAGTCATGGCTGGACAATTTCATGTTCATGATCACCCTGGTATGCTAAAAAATGTAAATATGAATAGGAATATACATCAGAGATATTTTACTCATAAAAAAATTCTAGGGGTGCCAATAATTGTGGCCAACGTGTTTTGGAGAAAAACATTTATTTCATAATGTGATTTTCCCCCTACTTTCAATTCTTTTCCTTCAATGAAAGGTTAGATTTTTGCTCATTTTATGAATTAAAGATCAAAAGGATAAACAATGCAGATTTATTTTTACAGTCATCTTTGTTCATATTTACCAAGGATGCCAATAATTCTGACCACAACTGTATGTGAGGATCCTGTTTGTGGACTTCAGCTCTGCTTTTAACACCATCATTCCATCACTCCTCCAGCCCAAATTAACTCAGCTCTCCATGCCCACCTCTGTCTGTCAGTGGATCACCAGCTTCCTGACAGACAGGCACCAACTAGTGAGGCTGGGAAAATTCTCATCCAGCACCCGCACCATCAGCACCGGCGCCCCTCAGGGCTGTGTTCTCTCCCCACTGCTCTTCTCCCTGTACACCAATGACTGCATCTCTAAAGACCCCTCTGTCAAGCTCCTGAAGTTTGCAGATGACACCACACTGATCGGCCTCATCCAGGACGGTGACGAGTCTGCTTACAGACTGGAGGTTGAACAGCTGGCTGTCTGGTGCAGTCTTAACAACCTGGAGCTCAACACGCTCAAGACAGTGGAGATGATCGTGGACTTCAGGAGAAACCCCCCTGCTCTCCCCCCACTCACCATCATGAACAGCACTGTGACTGCAGTGGAGTCATTCAGGTTCCTGGGCACCACAATCTCCCAGGACCTGAAGTGGGACAACCACATTGAGTCCATTGTGAAAAAGGCCCAGCAGAGGTTGTACTTCTTTCGCCAGCTGAGGAAGTTCAACCTACCACAGGAGCTGCTGAAACAGTTTTACTCTGCCATCATTGAATCCATCCTCTGCACTTCTATATCTGTCTGGTTCAGCTCAGCTACCAAATCTGACCTCAGAAGACTACAGAGGGTAGTCCGGTCTGCTGAGCGAATCATTGGTACAACCCTCCCCACTCTCCAAGAACTGTACTTATCCAGAGTGAGAAAAAGGGCAAAGAAAATCACTCTGGACCCCTCACATCCAGCACACTCCCTCTTTGAACTGTTGCCATCTGGTCAACGCTACAGAGCTCTGCGCACCAGAACGACCAGACACAGGAACAGTTTCTTCCCTCAGGCAATCCATCTCATGAACACTTGACAAACACGGAACACACAACACTATTATACATTATTTACTTAAAACACATATTTATATTTCAAATCTGCACTCATCATAACTGTACATACAAATTGTCTATATTATATATTGTTTTTTGCTTTTTTTGCACTTTGTCTATCTTGTATATTTGTATATTATTCTTATTATTATCTGTGTCTTGTCTTGTCGCTGTCACTCTGTTGCACTGTGGAGCTTCTGTCACTAAAACAAATTCCTAGTATGTGTAAACATACCTGGCAATAAAGCTCTTTCTGATTTCTGATTCTGATATTGTAGAATGCTTTGCCATGCTCCTATCCTATATAAACTAAAGTTGGGCGATATCTACCAAATTGGCATCGGACCATGTCTTCAGTGAAACATCGCGATGGACAATGACATCGGGGTGGGGGGATTTAATTCATTGGAATGAATTAAAAATGCTCGCTCTGCTCCGTGCCAGTGGACATGCACATGTGGTGTGCGTCTGGAGAAAGAGAGAACCCGCACGGAGCTGGAAGGGCTTGAATGAAGCGCGTTTGGCTTTACATAAAACTACTAGAGGATCTAGTGCTGAAATATCATTACCACAAATGATCCTGAGTGCTTGTGGTGTGATTCACACTGCTGTTTTGACGCGCTGCTCACTTCAACTAGAAACAGTAAAATGGTGCTACCGTTCTGTCTTGCGGTCCAGATGGAAACATGTCGGGGTCCTGATGTGGACCACGGTCTGCCATCCCAATGTCTGGGTTGGGCCGATAGACTGATGGCATCGTCTATCGACCCAACCCTAATATAAACTGTTGTGTTCTTTTTGTCGGTGAGATTCTCTGATGCCATGATTAAAGCATATTCTGTATGTCTGGAGTCTGTAGTCTGTCTGTTTTTTGCTTTTTTTTTGTTTTGTTTTTTTTGCTGTGCAGCAAGTTAGTGGAACACTAGAGACCTTATTCCCGAGTGATAGTGTTCAAAAAAGGGCGAGACATCATTCGACTCAGAGTGAGACTCTTAGGCAGGGTTCTGATTGCGGTCAGGTAACTAGAATTCGTAGGCATCATATGCGGGCTCACTGGGGGAAACGCATACTTGCGTAGGCCCCAAGGCCAGCTGTGTCCCAGCACACCCGTGCCAAGGGTCGCCTTGGAAGGGAATAAAACAACTGGCAGTGGGACGTGTCCGGAGAGGTCTACCCGAAAAAAAGCAAGGTCCGACCACGGGCTGAAGGTTTGGCGGCAAACGGGGTGATTGTAACCCGGTGCGTGCAGAAGCCCCAGATGGCTGAGGTACTGAAGCACCAGTCCCTGTGTTCGGACAACTCAACTAAGCTCGCAACTGGGCCAGTATGAGCCAGTTGTCGAGATGGTTGAGAATGCGAACGTCGTGTTCCCTTTTAGAAACAAGGGCCGCCTCCATGACTAAAAAGACATGCTTCAGGTCAGAGCGCGCAGCAGCACAGGCAAGTGCAGCTGCAACTTATCTTTTGTAGCGTTTATTTGGTAAAGTGTAATAAAAACATTGTCACATGTGTACCTTACTTCTCACAGCTGCTTCCATGATGACAATTACTCCAAGTCGCCCCGTCATTTCAAATAATAGTACAACGGCGAGCACGTCAAGTATAAATGCCTCGTCCGTTTGGGGAGGAGTGTGAACAGTCAGCGGAGGCTCGCGGTGCAGAGGCAGACGAAAGTATAAACAAGGTTTTAATAAATGCTGTACAAATATTCATACCCAATGCATTAACTTATGTAAATAATTAATTTATTAATTATTTTCAAGCTTTACATGTGATAAATAGCACAGCACGAAAATAAACTGCATGAGAGTTCATTTTTAAATGACAAGTTTTTTTTTTTGTTTTGTTTTTTTGCTCAGGTGGCCCAATTTAAAAAAAAAATAATAATAATTTGTGAAGGAAATGGGAGAACAAACTCCCCCATCAGCTCTGAAGGCCATGGGGAATAATCTACTTGAATAAAAAGTTGCAGAAAACTGTCCAGATGGGACTTCTAAGGTAATTGCACTCAAGATATCGCCAGTGATTCATGATTCAGGTCAGTAATGAATATGCTTTGATAACTTCAAAAAAGGATTTGACAACTTAATTTTGCCTATTTGGTGCACAAAATTAATTACATACAATGGATAGTTTCTGAACAATAAAATAAACACGTAGTAACAGTAAATATTGAATAGAATACTGTGATTATTCTACAACCTAAACTTGAAGTATCTAAACTGAACTGGTATTTTTGTGTTTTACTGCTATTGCATCAGTTTCATCAAATTTTCTCTACACCATGCACACTCCCTACATTACCCTAACAGGAGACATGCAAAGACCTTACGTGAGTTCACAGCCTTCAAAGCACTTGACATTGCAGACCTTATGTTTTTCATATTTCTCAGCAGATGAATTAATGATGTTTCTGCACTGTTGATTTCACTTCTCTTCTAAAGCAGCAGAGTTGGGGAAATATGACAGTATGGTACGTGCTATGCTTTCATGAGTCTGAACTCTTAGAAACACATGATGGTTAGATATGTAAATTTCTTGATGGTTTCTGTATTTCAAAGAGGTCAAACATGGAAAGCAGCCCATGTACATTCACAACAAAATGTGAAAGGCAATTATTTAACATTAAAAGGATGAAAATGGATTTACTCACCCTCATGTCGTTCCAAACCTGTTTGACTTTCTTTTTTCTGTGTAACATAAAAAAAGATATTTTGAAAATGTTGCAAAACAGCACTGGGCCCCTTCATTTCATTGCTAACATTTATCAAAATATCTTTTGTATTCTCCAGAAGAAAGAAAGCTACCATTTGTGCATCAAAGTTATTATAGTTTTGGTTTCTTAAATTTACTTTTATTTTAACTTTTAAAAATTTTTAAATGTAAAAATTTTATTTTTACATTTGAGTATCATTTTGGTCAGCTTCTGTAATGGCTTAGTTACAGTTTTGTTTTTATTCTAATGATGACATACAGTAGTGGCCAAAGGTGATGTCTGGAGAGGATTTTTTTTTTTTTTTATGAAACCATCAAAATATGATGAAAATATTTTATATATTTTAAATATGAGGGAAGAACAAAACACTAAACTTGGTTAAGGTATTTATCTGACAAATTTATTTATAATTATTATAAATCGAAAAACCTCATTAAAAAAAATCTCATAAGAAAATCTTAAAGGAACCAGCGGTGAATTAGACTTCTGGGTTCTGACGTCATACCTGCACCACTCTATAACACTGTTGCATACATCTACATGTTTGTGGTAACAGCTGAAGAGCTGTTCTCAAAGCAATGCCAGGATCCATTGATTGTTATTTTTTCACCCAACACAACACAGATCAATTTGTACATTAGGGTCTTCCCTGATCTCTGGGTAATAGAGCAGGCAGATGAAGCTCTCCGAGAGCAGTGTCACTGAAGCTAATCACCAGTCATTTAAATAGACCTTCTGAGGTGAGAATATCGCATTCACACAAGTGCTGAGCTAATTAGAGGTTATAGGACAGATTCCTGCTGCTTCCAATCACACAAAATGGCATTACTGCAAAGAAACCGCATGCCTCCAAACGGCCCAGGAAGTCTGGAAACAAGTTACGGCTGAGGTTTATTGAAGGCAATAAAAAGATGAGTGACAAGTGCCTGTATCACAGGAATATTTCTTCCGTCACAGGAATAGATCTACAATTCAATAAGGCGCTGCCGTTTGGTGCAAACTAATGAATGATACTCACAATAAGTGACAATAACCCACTTGGAAATTGGTCTGGGAAACAATGAGCCAAAATGAGGGAATAATACAGGGATGAAAAATAAACAAATAATACCAGTGGCTGCTCTATTGGTGGGGGATATTGGAAATGTCAATGTGGGTATGGAGGAGAGAAAAAGAATTCTCTGTTTCTCTCTGGGGACTTTCTAGATTTTCTCTCTGTGTGTGTGTGTGTGTGTGTGTGTGTGTGTGTGTGTGTGTGTGTGTGTGTGTGTGTGTGTGTGTGTGTGTGAGTGTGAGTGTGTGAGAGAGAGAGAGAGAGAGAGAGAGAGAGAGAGAGAGAGAGAGAGAGAGAGAGAGAGAGAGAGAGAGAGAGAGAGAGAAAGAGAAAAAAAGAGAGAGAGAGAGAGAGAAGTGAACGGCTGGTGATTACCATCAGCTACTAGGTCTGCGACTCTGTCTGATACCACCACCAGCAAGGGAAATATTGCCCCAGTTCTTCACTCAAAGATAAGCCTAAAAATTCTGAAGATTTACACACCATTTTCTTTATGTTATCGAGTTTGACAAACTTTGCTAGAGGGAAGTTATATATAAATATATGACTTTCTTTAGGTAAATCAAACTCCAGCCATTGGTGTTTGTAGAGTCCTGATTGCTCCACTGGCCTTCGGTAACAGGTCTTTCATTTGCAACGAACAGGGAGGTGAATGGGTGGTAGCAACACTTAAAGTGTACTGTAGAGTTAAAATACAATATTTACTTACTCTTATACATCATGGTCATCATATCTCCATTATAATGAATGCTATTATTTGGATCTAACTCATGTGATTATAAATGTACATACAATAAATTGCATAATGGACTCAATAATATACCCTGTAGTTTTTTTTCAAAGCTACTTTCAAAAAAAAAAAAAAAAAAAAAAAAAAAACTGTATCTGAAAATGAATAAAATTAAGTGATATTATGGAGACCTTTTTTCTAAACTGCTGTGGCAGAAATCACCCACTTGGGACTAAATTTGGTCAGTTCGATCAAGTCACTTCTTTGCATATAATCTACTTGTATTATGAATATGGATTACAGGTAGTGCATTGCAGAATTTTATTTTCATACATTTTGGATATAATGAAACTATTTTCTGAGCTGGAACTTGCAAAATGCATGATGAAACTGCATATATATATATATATATATATATATATATATATATATGTGTGTGTGTGTGTGTGTGTGAAAATAGTTTCATTATATCCAAAATGTATGAAAATAAAATTCTGCAATGCACTACCTGTAATCCATATTCATAATACCTTTGCTGGATTTTGAATAATGCATGCTGACATTTATTGGCCTTCATTTAGACAGCAGAATATTTAATGCAATAGTAAATTTTGCTTTGCTCACAGCCAATTCATTCTGAAAAATGAGGGTCATAGTTTTACAGGCAAAAGACATTGCACACCAATTGCAGTTGATGCTCATTGCTGCTAATACAGAATCACGACAAGGGTAAAAATTGATCAATATCCCCTGATAATGTTACACAGAGATTTGAATACACATGAATATGCTATGAATGAATTTAAATCTCCTTACAACTCCTAAACCATGACTGTCTTGTTATCATGCATTGTGAGCTGCTTGTCTATTTAAGTGACTTTTTTTGTTTGTTTGTTTTAAATGTGTTGTATTTGTATTGTATTTTGTATATGATATTGAGACCCCCTCAAAATACAAAATAAATTCAAATAAACTGCAAAAACAAAGCATGGTGGGAGAAGGTGATTACAAGAACAAAGCATGCTGGGAGACGTCAAAGTGGAGAGAAAGCTCTCAACCCCATGAGGTGCAAAATGGGCAATATCTTCAAACCGACAGATGCAAAACCCATTCAGCGTCATGAGAGAGATTGATCATCAATGGAAGAAATAGTTCCTAACTGACATATATATTTGATACGGATTTATTCCACAGAAATGAATTGGCTAGGGAAACCTAAACACAAGTATATAGTATAGTAAACCAGGTTTCGAGATGCACTACAATTCGGTAAAGGATTGAGGAATAGAGTTTACAGTAGAATTGTTAAAAGAGGTTTCATGGGACACATAAATACAACCCAAATAAAAGAACACCACTGACTGGTATTTAATTTGTTTAATGTGGCTACAGCAGTGTTTTTACACCCTAAACTGGTAATGATTCAACGGCAGATTAACACCCCTACCTCTCTCCTTCTTAATTAGCTCACTAAATGATTTCAAGCTTAATTGAATGTCAGATTATTATTGCATGACAGCAGCTGTTTGAGGACAGGAAGACGAACAGCCGATGTGATTTGGAGTGATGGTCCTATCTCAGCCCTCTAGGATTAGTCAGGCATGTGCGGAGAGGAGCGTTTTCACTGTTGTTTGCTAATGAATAGCTAAGAATGCATGGTCATACTGTGAATCTGCGCCGGCAGCTAATTGAAAAGTAATCTCTGTTCTTTATCTTTATACAGCCAGTCATCCAAAAGACGGTTGTATTTTCAATATTCTTAGCTGGGCTGCAGCCAAAGGCACCCTTTACTCTGAGAAAAAGAGCTACTGTGATTCAAGCCCACATCATTGACTTCTTTGGATAAAGAATTATACGAATGCTGTCAATTACAAACATCTCAGCAGGTGTTGGCTAATAGATTATAGCTGCTTTCTATGATTGGGTGGCATGAACTTTTTTTTTACAGGTATATAGTAGTGGCCAAAAGTGATGTCCAGAGGGGATATTTGTTTTTAATGTCCCTACAAGTTTGGTTAAACCATCAAAAAAATGAGTAGTACATTATATTGGGAAAGAACAAAACACTAAACTTTGTTATTTTGCAAAAAAATGCATAGAAGAAAAAAAAAAGCTTACAGGAAAAAGCATACATTGACTACAACATAATTGTTACTGAGACTCAGACAGGAAGGTGGAAATGAACCCAAAACAGTTTGAATATGAGAATTAAAAGGAACATCACAGCACTGAGGGCAACAGGCAACAGGTAAGTATGCAGCTATGTTGTAATCATGAAATGACGGCGATAATAGAGTCTTAAATGGGGGAGTTATGGTAAGCGGGTGATTATGGCAGGTAAACACAGTCTATTTGAATAACAGAGTCCATAAGGAGGGAGGTTAGTGTCAGTATCCAGGTGAGTATGAGTGGTAAAGGAGACAAATCAAAGACTTGAGGTAGACAATGGAGATCATTGGAGATTAGAGAACAAAAGAAATCACTCGAGAAGTAGATGTTGGGAAATGGGTGAATAATCCACAGGTAGAAAGGAATAACAACTTTCCAAATCTGAAGATCGGTGAAGCAGTCTTAGGGGCCGTTTACATGACACTGTTTTCAACTAAAAATGGAAAACTTATGCATTTTGGTCATTTATTTACACAACAACAGCATTCTTTTGTGGCCTGAAAATGTACAGTTATCGTCTCTGTGTAAACTAAATGTGAATTTGTGAAAACTGTGACTTTATGCGCATATGTATTACGTGTTCAGTCTATAGGTGCATAGCGTTTCTTTACAAAGTGACATCGCCACCTACTGGCCTGGCAGCATAATACAGCATTTTTAGTCATTTTCGCGGATTCTTGTGAACGGGGATCGTTTTCACAAAGTTGATGTCTGTACGCAAAAAACGCAAAGGTAAAGCTTTTCTATTTTTAGTACATCGTTGTCGTGTAAACGTACCCTAAATTTTCCAGGTTGGTGACCAGACACAGGATGAGTGAGAGGAGCTTTTGTAGTGAAGTCAGAGGTTTCAGGTGCGTGAATATTGAAGGCGATCTGGTGAGGAAAGTAAGGGATTCTGGGTAGTATAGTCCTTGAACGGGGAGTGAAGTAAGTGATGCCGATGGCCGGAGTGTAACTGATGGAGGGAGTCTGTTACAATAATCAGCATTGTATGACAGCCTGAACAAAAAATTATGTCACATACGTTACCACAAATAAAACAATTGAAACAACTGACTTCAAGCACAACTATGCAATATGCAGTTTGCCTCAAATATAATATTTGAATAAAGGGTGAAGATATCAATTTTCCTAGGCCAGACATCACTTTTGGCCACTACTGTATCATGGTATAGTTACTTTTTTTACTGGATAAAAGGAAAGCACAATATATTAGTTATCGGCTAACAAGAGTTTTTGCTATTGAATATTGCATGCTCTTTGCCCCCATTTTTAAATTTAGATTATTTATAGCCATCTAATGCTCACATAAATTAAGAAATTAATAACACTGCTAAATGTAATCTTCAGCAAATCTCAAAATTAGATTAATGTTGTGATGCCTAAAATTATATAATGCCTAAATTCACTCGTATCATTTTGCACTGATTTAAGTTTTTTTTTTATTTAGGCAAAATATTATAGTATTGTAATATCGGCCATTTAGGTTTTGGAATCAAAATAATTATCGGCTTATTTGCCAAATTCTTAGTATCGGTGCATCCCGATATTCAACGAAAAATCCTTTATATATTAAATAGCCATGTAGTAATGCATGTTGGACAATTCAGTGAATTAAAATACAAATTAAATGTTTCATCTTGTTTAATTTTTAGAACTTTATGGACAAAAAAAAAAAATAGAAACTACTATTATTATTATTATTATTGACAAATGAATGTATGACAAATGAGAGGTTGGTATCAGTCTAACAGCTTACTACTGCATGTAAAAAAAAAAGGATGTCAAATTGTAAAACTAATACAAAATGAATAATTCTGACTCTAAATCTTGAAATATACTAAAATAGCCGATATACACATACTCAATCACCATACATAATTTTAAGGCCAATTCACACCGCAACGACAGACGCAGACCAACGCCAACAGTCACCAGATTACAGCACGTCACTTCTCAGACATTCCAAATCAGATTCAGCATGTTCAATCGGCAAAAACAAGCTCCAACAGACAAAACCCGACAAAGCATCTGTTGCCGCCTGTCGGTGTGGTGTGAAATTGCCTTTAAGTGCATTGCCGCAGCAAGATTCAGTGTTGCTTGGCAACCATAAACAACTAAACTGACCATTATACAGTATACTGTACACCATCATACTGCCTAGATCTTCTGCTCTCAAACATTTTCTATTTCTTTTGTTGTAAAGCGGCTATATTATAGTCCCCAAATGCTAAAAATCAGTTTTGGGTCTGTTACTTCTACACTTACACCTTTGTGTATCTCTCTGTAGATACTCATCCTAGTTTTTAGCTTTCCCTTGATTTAATCCCAATTTCAGCCATGTATACTAGCAGGTATGTTTGCCTGCATCCCCATACCTCGAAAGCAAAAAAAAAAAAAAAAAAAAAACCTATAGCAGGCAGTGGGGGCCTGACCTGATTTACTGTTAATGCATTTTAATACAGGCAAGTCCCTGGTCTCCTGCAGAGTCGTCTCTGGGAGAGGGAAAAAAGGTTCTGCTGCTGTGTATTATCATTTCATCATTTATTCATGCTGGTCTATAAACAGAGGAAGAGAGGCAGGCTGAAGCGGTTTGGCAGCTGAAACCTAAAAAAGACACCCATTAATGTGGGAGACATGAGAGTCAGGTGACATCAGACACTTTACCTTGACATCAAATTGATGATAAGGATTTATTTCAAAGGGGGATTTAAACTGTGTTCAAGACAGTTTCATTTCAGACAGAACAGAGGGCCGCTCTAGGCCATGCTCTGGCAGAGCTAAAGAGCACTGCAGCCATATTTCTGCCCCAACATGAATAAGTACAAACTATAGAATGACCCCTGGGATTCATACAGCACATTCCCAAAAATCCTTGCTTTGATTTATAAACATCAACAAGTGGCAAGCATTTCAATTTTACAATGTAATTTTGAGCAGGCTTCAGATGTCATTCATGAAACTCCAGATGATTTTAACAATGCTTTTGACTAGGGATGTGCAGATGGATCTTGAATAATAACAAACTGATCCACAAAAAATATTAATATATTTAGTTTTTTGTTTGTTTGTTTTTAAATGTAAACTAAACTGATTTTGTGTGTGTGTGTGTGTGTGTGTGTGTGTGTAATGTTACATAGGAACCAGGTTGTTGATGCATTACATATTCATGCACTTTATGTCCTGTGGTGTGACAAATTAAGTTTTCAATGTAAAAATACTCCAAATATACGTAGTCTCTTAATTAACATAAAAATGCAAAAAAAAAAAAAAAAAAAAAAAATCAATGGGTCAAGACATGGATTTCTTCCTTGAGGTTCACTTATAATGTGAATAAGTGTTTTAAGCTATGAAACTTGCAGGATGTTTTAATGGTACAAAGATCTCTTATATGTCATATGGAGTTATTTCACTCCAGATTTGTTAGAAATCTGTCTAAATCCAAGAAATAAGTTGTTCAATGATTGAAAATTGTTTAAAAAAAAAAAAAAACATGATAACTTCAGGTTTATAATGATAATAACAATGGCCTTTAAATAATGCTAAATGTCTAATAAACATATTGCCCTTAGAAATCACAAACATGTTAAAAGCATCTGTAATATTGGCCTTAAGAATTAGATTGAAAACATATTGTAAGTGGTATCGCCTGTTGACTAAAAACGTGTGTAATTGTTCTATGCTTAAGCTAAAATAATATGCACTTTAATTGCTATAACATAACTGTAAAGTATAATTAGTCTGAACCATAACTATATATTATGGAATATAACTAAACAGCCTTTATGTATTTGTGTATACACATTACATAAACCAAATTCACTAGTAAATCATGTCTATGAGGTATTACAGAGTAGAGCCTCCGAGACCCAGCGGTCCAGGACTTTAGTTGGGTATGTAAGTATTTGAGAAGACAGGACAAATGACTGCCAAGGTTCAATCAAACAAATTGGATATGACTGAAAAGCCCAGTATGTAGTCTTTATTAGAACATGGTTTCAGGTCAGAAGCTATTCCTTCCCATGTATTCAGATCTTGAGTCCCTTATAGGGGACAAAAATGAATTACAGGGTCTCAGGAGGCAGAGGCCACAGGAAGCCTTCTGTCACAGTGAATTAACAAAGTGATCAACAGTTCTAGCTAGCGGGATGAATGCGATAATGGATCAGTCTACAAAGTGACAACAACACGAAACGATTCAAAGTAGAAGCTATTCTGCGGATTCCCAGAAAACACCATTTTCTTGATGGAAAGTGAATAATGCGTTGAACAGCAGCATAGGCTTTATTCATAACACATCTTTAAATTCTCCATGAAGAGAAAACACTATTCACGCTATTCACGATGGATGCATTTACAGTATAAGAAGCTTTTCAAACTGAATTCTTATTCAAAATTTTTCAGAAGACTTTGATTTAGCAAAAATAAAAAGCATATTAAAACACAAAAGTCACAATACATTCCACAAATAGAGGCAGATTATCTGTAATTTAAAGCACAATATAGAGTCTGCATATTATATGAGTGTGCCACTCAATTACACCAAAATATACACATAATGATGGACTTAAAGGGATATTTACCCAAAAATGAAAATTCTGTCATCGTTTACTCAGCCTCAAGTAGTTACAAACCTGCATACATTTCTTTGTTCTGCTGTACACAAAGGAAGATATTTGGAAGAACGTTTGTAACCAAGCAGATCTCGCCCCCCATTGACTATAGTATTTTTTTTTTTTTCCCTACTATGGTAGTCAATGGGGTGCGAGATCTGCTTAATTACAAACATTAATGATGATAGAATTTTCATTTTTGGGTGAACTAACCCGTTTAAGGGCACCATAGAAGATTGTGAAGATATTTCACTGGAACTTGGTCCTCATTACATCTATTTTCTGTTTCTATTTTGTGTTTTACTTTTTGTATTTTATGTACTTGTTATGTGTTTATGTATTCATATTCATAAACACATAACATTGTCATGTTCAATATCAATGTCAATTTATTACTGTATTCAGCTAATAACTGTTGTTAGAGCACTGCCATTTTTGCTACAATTTCACAACGCTGTTGGTTTTACATAAAAATAATATTAATGATAGCCTACTAATATTAATAATATAAATACACTAATACAGAATGCTAACATTAATGAAAATAATCTATTATTTAAAAGGTTATTTATAACACCATTAAGGTCCTATATCGCACTTTCAAAGCATGATTCTTTATGTAACCTTATAAAAAGGGTTCTATTTAGCACCAAAAAGGGTTCTGCTATTGTTACAAGCCGAAGATATACACAGATGAGCCCAAGTATTATGGCCACCTGCCTAATATGCTGTTGGTCCTCTACGTGCTGCCAATACAGCGCCGACCCGCCGAGGCATGGACTCTACAAGACCCCTGAAGGTGTCCTGTGTATCTAGAACCAAGACGTTAGCAGCAGATCCTTCAAGTCCTGTAGGTTGCAAGGTGGAGCTGCCGTGGATTGAACTTGTTTGTCCAGCACATCCCACAGATGCTCAATTGGATTGAGTTGTGGAGAATTTAGAGGCCAGGGCAACAATTTGAACTCTTCATCATGTTCCTCAAACCATTCCTGAACAATGTGTACAGTGTGGCAAGGTGCATTATCCTGCTGGAAGAGGCCAATTCTATCAGGGAACACCATTGTCATGAAGGGGTTTACCTGGTCTGCAACAATGTTTAGGTAGGTGGCACGTGTCAAATTTACGTCCACATGAATGGCCGGACCCATGGGTTTCCCAGCAGAATATTGCCCAGAGCATCACACTCCCTCCACCAGCTTATCGTCGTCCCACAGTGCATCCTGGTGCTATCGCTTCCCCAGGTAAACGGCACACATGTACACAGCCGTCCACGTGATGTAAAAGAAAACAGGACTCATTAGACCATGCGACCTTCTTCCACTGCTCTAAGGTCGAGTTCCGTCGCTCGCATGCCCATTGTAGGCACGCCATTTTGAATTTGAGATCACGTGTACTCTGTGTATAGGCCTAAAATTTGCAGGCATCAGGGAGCTGCTATCTATATACAGGGTATTGAAATCACTTGACCGCACATTTTACAAGATTAGATATTTGTCAATGATGCTCAGGATCTGTTGCGCACCAAATCCTCCACCATCATCTTGTCAGTCATCTCTCCTTACTCTAGAGCAGGGATGTCCAAAAACGGTCATGGAGGGCCACTGTCCTGCAAAGTTTAGCTCCAACTTACCAAAACACACCTGCCTGGAAGTTTCCTGTATGCCTAAAAACCTTGATTAGCTGGTTCAGGTGTGTTTAATTGGGGTTGAAGCTAAACTCTGCAGGACAGTGGCCCTCCAGGAGCAGGATTGGACATCCCTGCTCTAGAGGGATGCAACAATAATTTTTTATTTCTATAAAAAAGCAAAACGACAGTGCCACAGTGCCAAGTAATGTAATCGGTGTATGACCGAACACGTGTAACACTGACTACCGCAGCAAGCCTAGTCTCCACATTGTCACATGATCATTCAGTAATCATTCTAATATACTGATTTAGTGCTCAAGAAACAGTTCTTATTATTATCAATGTTAAAAATGGCTATGTTGCTATGTTATATTTTTTCTGGAAACCATGGTTTTTTTCAGTATTCTTTTAAGAATAGAAAGTTCAAAAGAGAGGCATTTATTTAAAATGAAAATCTTTTTAACATAACACAATGTGTTTACTGTCAGCTTGATCAATTTAATACATCCTTGCTAAATTAAAAAAAAAAAAAAAATATCACTGACCCCAAACTTTTGAACATGAATATATGTGTACACCTTACACAACTGAATTTTGCATTGGTTTGAAAAAAATTTCACCCATTTTTAACTCTTAGAATGAAAAAACTTGTGCTAAATGATGCTTTTGATAACATCTGTAATGCTGCTAACATTCTCACAGCTACACAGCTTACACACACCTCAAATGAACCAACCTAAAAATCAAACAGCCTGCACCTGACAGAGCTCTAAGCGAAGCAAAGAGAACACTGCCCTCTGCTGTTTCAAACCAGTATCTGTTGGGTGTTTGCCAAACAATCTGAATATGTTGTAACCCCAGTGCTTTAATTATTTGATAAGGCATCTGAGGAGTCTGGACTCACAGCCTCACTTCAAAGACTACAAAGACACTAGGCAAACTTATCTCATACAATTGACACATATTACTGCTTTTGTTCAAATAAGCAAAAAGGGCATTAATGCCAAGCCCTGAGGTCAAAGTTGAAAAGCAGTGCATCAGTCATCTGTGCCTAAAGGAGATGCAGATTTCATTGTTCCTGTTCTGACAGTTTTGCTGCAGTGTCAAAAAATGCTCGGGAATACTGTATAAGCAGCCAGAGAGAAAAGTACTGGAAGATCATATTGAAGAATATAAGATCCTCAATAAGATAAAGACAGAGTCCCAGAGCCAGAAGGACGGAGATGCGGTGAATATTAAGCAACATTGAGGCTTTATGTAATGTAATGTAAGACTGTGCCAAAGCTCTGCTTCAGATGTTGTCGTCGCGTTCCACCTACAGTCTCTCTCATCATCGTCACCCTATTTGCTCAATTGGTAAAAGAAGAATTTTTCAATAAGCATGCCACTCTCACCAGCTGGACTGCCTCACGTTGCAGGTTACCAGGGGAACAAAGATTCAGCAGTCTGTTTCTATGGAGAGCAAACACAAACCTCAAGGTTACCGACATTAAGGAGTCTCATTCATGTGGAGAGGCTCAGAATATCTGACAGTTCAACTGAGCCTTCTATCTCGAGCCTGTCTGCTGTCTTTTTCATCCCTGTACAATCCATCCCCAGAATGACAAGAGAGGTGAACAACAGTGATGGCTGAGTTCCCATTGCTCCTCTGTAATGACAAGGCACAACAAATCCCACACCTGAAAAAAGTAGACCTGCTCCCATGAAACTATCTGCTCGGATACAAAGCTAAAGTACAGCTTCTGAAAATATCTGTATTCGGTGGATTTCTCAGCTTTTCGCCTTTCCAATAAAAATGTTCTCCGTCGTACCCAGCCAGAAAAGCAATTTCACAGACGCAAAGTCTTCACAGGGTACTTGATGCTCCAAGTCTGCTAACAGGCACTCTGAGCTATTCTGAGAATACGTCATGGCACCTAATGAAGATAAAAGCAGAGGTTTGTGGAAGGAAGGTGTGGGTGAGGGACGGTTAATGTTATATTAATGGAGACCTCCGCTGTCCTTGACAAATCACGTGGCCCCCGTGACCCTTTACCAGACTTTAACTTCAAGACAAAAAGGCTTATGCTTGCTTTAAGCCATTTATTTTACCCTCACGTAGTGCATTTTCTACAAAGAGGTGGTGTCTGAGTGTCAGTTGCTTTGTGATTCACGCTGTATAATTCTCATATTTAGTTATTCATCAGGGACTTGGTGTTCGTGTTTGGGATTCACACTAACACGGTGTTTGTAGTGAGATCCCAAAACAACCCAATTTTCGGGATGTTCTGCTATCAAACCAAGTCCCAAGACAGATGGGAACCTGAGATTTTTATTCCTCCCGCAGCAGGTTCAAACAAAGTTGAGAATTAGGTTTCTATAATTAGTTGACTCTTTGGAAGTCATGTTTCCAAACTGTAAAAGAAACTGTAATTTTGTAATGGAGAAAACATGAAAAGACTTTAAAGGGTTAGTTCACCCAAAATAACATTCTGTCATTAGTTACTCACCCTCATGCCATTCCAAAACCATATGACCTTGTTCTGTGATCCGAAATATTTTGAAGAATCTTTTTTTCAGGATTCTTTGATGAATAGAAGGTTTAAAAGAACAGCATTTATTTGAATCTATTATAACATTGTAAATGTCTTTCTTGTCACTTTTGATCAATGTAATGCAACATTTTTTCTCATAAAAGTATTAACTAGTTTAAAAACCCAAACTGAAGTCATAATACATTTGTGTGATGAAAGGTAATATTTTAGTCAAAATCACTGATAATCTCCCTTCAGTGAGCTGTTAACTTTCAAAAGGATCACTGAGTCTGGCAGTTCAGTTCTCAAATTAATATTTAAATTTCTGTCGTTTCCTCATACTAAGCTATCAAACGTGTGCTACTGAAGTCTTAAGTCATACAAGTCATATGGATCACTTTTATCAAACTGATCTCACAAGAAAATGTAGCTATGTTTCAAGGTGGCAATTTCGTATGAATTTGTACAATGTGAAACACACAAAAATGTATGATTATTAGAAAAAAACAGCAAGCATGAAGGTCCACCCCAAACTCCACCCTTAAACATACCCGTCACTGGGACGTAATTGTACAAAAACAGATTGTACAAAAACGTACGAATGAGATCGTACAAATTTATACGAATTAACCACCAGTTTGGCAAAACGTAACATATTGTTATGAATTGCCATGAGATTGTATTGCTTTTATGGCGCTAAAAATGTTTTATGAAAAAGAGCTGCATGAAGATTTCTGTGTTCCACAGAAAAAAAAAAACAGAATATGACATTGAAACAACATTAGAGTGAGTAAATAAATGTTAATTTTGGGCTAAACAATTTCTAAGACTAGCAGCAATAAAGTATTAGGAAAGGTAAGATTTTATTATATTACAGTCCTGTCAAAATGAATCAAAATTTAAATAAAACATTTTGTCAATCGCTTAATTTACTACTTGGACAAGTAGCATAACCACTTAGCTTTATGTAAATCTGACTCTGCGCTACAAATATACTTGACGATCATTATGCAAAATGACATTTACTCTCAAAAATCACATCCTTAACATCCACGCTCGCTCTCCATTTCACACGCACAGTCCAATTTCTACCTAACTGTATGTGATGAACAGCCCTGGCCAATAAGCTTCATTGATAACTTGCAACTGGCATGACAACTTTGCCACAAAGTGATGAAAATATCACAGTGTCGGCGCTGTGTTCGAGCTTTCTGACAGTGCCGCATCAGTCACCCTCATCTCAGCGGTGTTACTCAAAAATATAATCTTGTTTTCCTCGCATCAGTCCGGGCGTAAAGTAGGCCACTGTGATAGAAATTAAGCTGTTGACATGACTGCTCACCTTCCTTATCCAACTCTCTGACTTTTGGGAATACACTAGCTAATACAGACAGACAAAGCACAGATGGACTGTCTAAACAGCACAGCAAAACCATCAGTGAGTGCATGATGCAATAAGTTTCCCTTATGACATTATCGTTTAAAAAGTGCAATCACAAAATCTTTACACAGTTGGTTATACATTTTTTAGAAGTGAAACCACCCTTATTTAGCATTTATCCCTACTGAAATGTCACAATGCATTCCACAAAAACACAAAGAATATTCTGTATTGGTCATTTAAAGTTTAAATAAATAAAAAAACATTTGCCTTACACATATTATACTAAAATATTTGAATATAATTAGGTTTGCAAAGGGGCGGAAACTTAACCTGGGGAGTTTTGGAAATATTCCAATTTGGAAACTTAACAGGTATTTACAGGAATTTATGAGAATTTATGGAAATTTATGGGAATTAACTGGAAATTTCGGGAAATGTATATAAATTTCTATATAAATTATCAATGTTGGAAACAGTTATGCTGCTTAATATTTTTTTGGAACTTGTGATACTTTTTTCAGGATTCATTGATGAATAAAAAGTTAAAAAGAACAGCATTTATTCAAAATAGAAATCTAACAATACAAGTCTTTAATTTAACTTTTTATCAATTTCACACATCCTTGCTGAATAAAAGAATTAATTTCTTTCAAAAAAAAAGAAAGAAAAAAAATTACTGAACCCAAAATTTTGAACGGTAGTGTATATTGTTACAAAAGATATCTATTTTAAATAAATGCTGTTCTTTAACTTTTTATTCATCAAAGAATCCTGAAAAAAAGTATCACAGTTTATAAAAAAAAAACATTAAGCAGCACAACTGTTTCCAACATTGATAATTAAGTATCAAATTAGCATATTAGAATCATTTCTGAAGGATCATGTGACACTGAAGACTGAAATAATGACTGCTGGAAATTCAGCTTTGCATTAAAGAAATAAATTATATTTTAAAGTATATTAAAATAGAAAACCATTATTTTAAATTGTAATAATATTTCACAATATTACTGTTTTTTCAGTATTTTTACATATATATGACATATATATATATATATATATATATATATATTCATGTTAATTTCCATGGAAAGTTTCCAGCCTTGAAAATTCACAGAATTTTGCAACCCTAATTATATTATATTATATTATATTATATTATATTACCTGAACGCAGAAGCCTCGTCCAACTCATGGCGGAATTATCCTTTACATTTCCGGTCTCAGGTATTTCTAGTCAAATTAGTGTATTTTCCGAGCTGATAATGTAATGTTAAAACTTTGAAAATGGTTTGAAAAAAGCACATGGCTCAATAGCGTCATCACTTTACAGTGTCGCAAAGACTGTCTTTTGTCAGTGTCTCGCCCGTCAAAGTTTAATGAGTGCGTAGAGGACATGAAGCTGCCTGAAGTTATCTACACTGAAAATAGATGGGCGGTCATATCCTACATACAGCTCCCAGTCGGGTTAAGTTCAGGGGGTTTTGTCCTCAAAATGATAAGAGCACATATACCTTTAATGGGGAGTATTTTAACTTAAGTGCTGCAAACCATGTTTGTTTTCTCTTGTTAGTCTTTGGCATTAAATACAAGGCATATGGTGCCATATTCAGAAATTCTCTTTGCTCAAAACACATACTTTCCAGGAATTTCTTTAGTTTATTGCTATTGTTGTGCCAGCCAACAACAGCACAGCTTAACCTTGTGCTCATTTTAATGTTTAGTAATGTTCAAAAAGTTTCTGTTTAATTAATTCAGTTGCTCTTTTTACCCAGTTTTAACAATGGGTTCCTATGGAGACCGGAACAAGACAGCATACAAACGGAAGTTAGAATCCATCATGGCGGCACTCATCAGGTTATAAAAAGGTGGATAAGTGGAATGATCTATTAGAAGTTTCTCAGGCCTGCTCCTGGAGGCCACTTAACTATACATGTAAGGCATCACAACAATCTGACAAGCAAATTAACACAACACAACCATGCAACAAGATTAGATGTCACAGTCCACTGAATAAAATCATACTTGTTTACAACAGATTTTCAAAGTGTGCACCCATGAATGCTTTTCGAAAAACTTTGCCTACAGACCCTTACAGCCCAGAATGCAACCCTAATAACTGTAAGCAGCATTATATCAGAGATGGTCTTATTATTGGGATATAAGATCACGTATGCCTTGATAACACATTGATCACATTACAGCCTTGACGTCATTAAAATTCTTTCAGAGTACAGTCAATCACTATTTGTGGATACCATAGAAATTAATGAAGTGCAGTAAACTGAATCCTACCAATCTCAAAATTGTCTGTGACTTCTCTTATAAAACAGCATTTTCAGTGTAAAAATGGATCAATCCGAAATGAATGTTTAATGGCAAACATGCTGAAGATTAGCCAATAGACTGTCAATTAATTAAATTATAAGTTGTTTTCTCACAAAAGCAGTTTATTAAGCATAGTAAAGCCTCTCCTCCATTGACATCCATTAAAAAAAAAATACGGCCTCTGGTCTCCCTCTCTGCGTACCGTAGCATTACGCTTTTTTTTTTTTTTTGCTAACAGTGGAGGCTTACCTTAAAACAGCTTTTATTATATAGCTTACCAGAAATGTTGTAATGTCTTTCTCAGTCCATCAAGGTTCCAAAAACAGAGGGTAAGCGCGTTTTCATAATGTCACTGTACTTTCAAACAGCAAAAATGAAAAAGCCTGAAACACAAAACAAATGATTCCAGATCGATACTGGTCATGGCGCACAGCAACTATTAAAATAAATACAGAATTAGAAAATGAGTCCCAGACCACCTGTCCCATAAAGCAATGCATACATATAATTTCAGAGGTGTTGATCATTGATGAACAAAACAAAAAAAAAAAACATAAGTAGGGACTATAGGTTCCTATGTATTGATATTTATATCAAGGATTCTCTGTTTATTCCACTCATTGTTTAGATCATCATACTTTTGATTAATTTGAATAATTTAAGAGAGAATGTTTGGGACAAGAGTAAACAATTTTTTTTACATAGAGTTTTGAAAAGTAGCAAAAACAAAGAAAAAAGGTCTACATAAAAAGGAAAACTAATAATAAATGAGATGTGAAGCAAATACGTAATGATGTATAAATAATTACAACATTATAATCTAATATTATCATATATTAGTGTTTATAATGATTTAAATATTAGTTTCAGCGATCTCCGCAACAGTTTGTCGCGTGTTCCATTATTGGTTAACGGACTACAACCTGAACGTGCCACGTGCCTTACAAGATAAGATTTTTGAAGGACTAAACTTGTACCCTTCGAGACGAGTGGACTAAAACGAGCCAGGGGAACAAGTGGGAGAACGGATGGGAGTTCTCTTACTATATCAATTTATATGTAAATCACAGTAAATTACCAACCATATGGTAGTCCTCATTTACAGTTCTCCCGAATTCATCCATGCAGGAGGGCAGCTGAATGAGGATTCATCAACAGCTAGATTGCTCTGTCGATAATTTGTGTTTGGCAGGCCGAGAATGGAGCAATGAAGCCGTCTGGAATGACTGCGCTGCCTATACAGCGTCCTCATGCGGCCTTATGTGAAACAAATCGTGGGGTTAGGTTTATGATTGCCCTTGAAATAAAAAAAAAATTGAAAATTAGAAAATTCACCTGGTTAGAAAAATAATTACCGGCTGAATAATCACTGGCTAAAATAGTTTTATTGATAAAAGGAATTGCTGATATCAGAAAATGTTAAAGTCGTGGTAAAATAAATAATTATAATTATAATAATAATAATTAAATGAAGTGTACGTTTCCTCAGTACAGTAACACAAAAATGTTATTTGCTTTTTCCCCACGATGCGGTCAGAGCTGGATTTTGACTACCAACACATGGAAAATATGACTGTAATAATATTTAATATATAATAATACAAGGCACGTGTACAAACATGCCATACAAAGGCCGACTCAGTGTGATGACATTGAAAGGTGGGGGGAATACGAAGGGCATCTGAGAATACGTCATCAGATTCGTATGTCTGAAGGAAGACGCGCACTCGCACAGGCATGCCCTAAACATGGCAGCGCTAACAGCATCTGATTCCCTTTATCAGGGAACAGAGGTTACATACGTAACCCTAAACATTCCCTTTCAAGGGAACTTCTACGCTGCATCAGCTGCTAACTAACAACCTAAGCACTAAAGCTCAGAGGCCTCAGCCCTGAGCCACTAGCGTGTCGACGGGCAAACAGGCCTTGCAACCCAAAACAGCCTGCTTCCCAGGCTATAGTAGCATTACATCTCACTCTTGAGGTGAGGAGTGGGCCCAATGTCAGTTTAGACCGCCCCAGTCCTACTAATAGCCACAAGAGCCAGGCTCCCAGCTCCTACTTTAAATTCCCTCTAAAACTTGATTTGCTTCACCCCCGGTTCCTCAGAATGAGAGCTAGCTTTAGCCACACTCACCTTCTGCTCTTCTCCCCAGGAACCCGTTCCTGGAAAGGGCATAGACGACTTAAGAGGCGCCTGAACACGGCGAGGCATATACGTCCCAAAGGCAGCCAGCTGTGTTGGTGCTTCTCTAAACCTGTCCACCACTGTTTCAGTAGCAATGCCAAACAGCCCGAGGTGCCTCTCCATCGCCACCATAGTAGCCATGGACCAGCCAATAGTGCAGGCCATCTGCTTGGTTGCACGGAGAGCTAGATCTGTGGTCATATGCAGTTCAGAGACTGCCTCAGGAGATAAAACATCCCCCTGATCCAGGTCTTTGAGCAGATCTGCCTGGTAAGCTTGCAGTACTGCCATAGTGTGCAGAGCTCTACCAGTCTGCCCAGCCGTGGCATGGTTTAGAGGGCAAAATGGGAGTCAGTGATGAGGATGTCCCTGGGGAAAGGTTATTTGCTAAATTCCTTTACAACCAAGGCATCCACCCCTAAACCTGCTCGCTCAGCCCCTTTACAATCGAATAACTCGGTGCCGAATGGACCACGTGGACAGAGTATAGATGTCTCCACGCACCTGACACTTCAGTGTGCAGGTCTGTGAGAAAGGGAAGGCTCACTGGAGCTGCACACTTATGATTCTGCAGATATTGTTAATCTAAATGACCTTCCGCAGTCTCACACTTTGAGCCGGACTAGTTTAAACTCAGTCTGGCTGTGGCACAAGTCATAAGTTTCACCAGCTCATTGTATTCAGCGGGTTGCTGCGTCGAGCAGGAAACAGATCTATTAAATATATCCATTTCTACTGACACCATTACAGTATATCAGAATCACAGACAAGCAATGAGTCCTTACTTTCCGCGGAAGAAACCGCTGAGCGGCAAAGACAATGGAGTCAGTGGAAGAGGTGAGGGTAACTCCCTCATGCTCCTCTACGAGCTCCGTCTGAGATTCCCATGATCATAGCCTGTGCGCTGCCTCAGCAAATGCGGCACTAGAGCCGTGGGGCTCAGCGGCTTGACACTCTTCACTCATAAAGAAAGTCAGTTGGGAGTGGCATTTTCTCAGTGAGAAATCATCACAATGTATGCATCCAGCCCCCTTGAGAGCTGAACGCGCATGCTCCACTCCCAGACAATTGCCAGGCGTTAAGAAACACGGGCACGGAGGAACACAGTGCTTGAAGCAGCCATATCACCCTGTAGCCCAAGACTGATTGCCCACTGAAGCTAAGCAGGGCTGAGCCTGGTTAGTACCTAGATGGAAGACCTCCTGGGAAAACTAGGTTGCTGCTGGAAGAGGTGTTAGTGAGGCCAGCAGGGGGTGCTCACCCTGTGGTCTGTGTGGGTCCCAACGCCCCAGTATAGTGATGGGGACACTATATTGTCAAAAAGCACCGTCCTTCGGATGAAACGTTACACTGAGGTCCTGGCTCTCTGTGGTCATTAAAAAAATCCTTCGAAAAGAGTAGGGGTGTAACCCCGGCATCCTGGTCAAATTTGCCCATTGGCCTCCTAATCATCCTATATACAGGCTTCATCACTCTGTCTCCTCTCCACCAATAAGCTGGTGTGTGGTGGTCGCATCATCCAGGTGGATGCTGCACATTGGTGGTGGTTGAGGAGATTTCCCCCTTCCATAAGTAAAGAGCTTTGAGTACCCAGAAAAGCACTATATAAATGTAACAAATTATTATTATTAATTATTATTATTATTTTTAATTGTCTGATCACCATTATTCTGCTCACTTTCTGTCCTTTCTTCACACACAGCTATCTTCACACAGCATTTAAACAAGCTGCTTCCTGAAGACAAAAAAGGTGATTAGGTTCTTATATGCTGGGGTGCACCTTGCAATGTCATTGCACTGCGTATGCCATTGTTTATCGTGATTGTACACGTGCCTCAGACACCGGGTTCCGTGAGGGCGTGTCCCCCATAGCGTCAGCAGCTGACGCAGCATAGAAGTTCCTCCTTCCGGTCACCATACACCAGTGTTGTCAGGTCCACAGTTTTCCTGTGGAATTGGCTACTTTAACACTGTTGCCGCGGGTTGTTTTTCATGTCCGCAGGTTGAAGCAACCTCAAATAACATGGTATTAGCCCCTGGAATGAGAAATTTACCAGGGGAACCCCGCCAAAAAAACGCAGATTTCACCCCCTGGGACGCGATTTTTACCGAGAGCCCCCCTGAAACGCGATTGGGCTAGTTTTGGGCTATTTTTGAGTAGAAATTGGTAGTGTTGTAGTCAAGACCACCTAAACCGAGACCAAGACCAGTGTGTCTTGAGACCAAGACAAGACCAAGACTTTGGGGGGTTGAGACCAAGACAAGACCAAGGCAGGGCGAGACCGAGTCAAGACCAAGACCAGACTAGCACTCCTCAAATTCATCTGAAAGATCCACATTTACTGCCTGAGAAATTATTTTTAATCAATGATTACAATTAGAATAATAAGACACCATATAGAGCTGTTACCAATCAACTGAAATCACTAAACAACAAAATTCATCTTTACACTGCAGAGGTGGAACAGAAGTTGCATCTGAATTGGTACAATTACAAATGCATAAATAATGTTGATATTAATGTTTTAAAAATAAAATTTTGTATACATTGGTAAAAAAAAAAAAATCAATATCATGTTTGCAATTGTGCTCATATTTGTGAAAACAGACCTCTTTCTTGTGATATTGCTTAATTATATCATATATTATAATATAAATATCAAGATCTTATACAAGTGCTTTTTTGCAATCATATCTTGAATTTTGTGGGCATTTGTATTAATTTTGGTGACATTTTTGACACAATCCCTTGTTGATTTCTGACCCGGCACAACAGTAACAAAATAAATGAAATTAGAAATTAGTTATTGATTGCATTTGAAGCAGGAAGTTTTACATCCAATCAAATTAATGATGTTAACAAAGAAATCAGACAATGCAACAGCAATTTAGCAATATCCCCGCAGTTATGGTCTTGACCGGTCTTGAAATAAAATCCCAAGTACTTTTAGTCTGAGACCAAGACAAGACCGAGACCAAATGCGGCCGAGACCAAGACAAGACCAAGACCTTCAAAAAATGGTCTTAAGACCAGTCTCGAGTACTACAACACTAGAAATTGGGAGGGTTTTGTTGTGAAAACCTGGCAACCCTGCTATACACACACTTATGTTTTTATACTCCCCAAATTTATTTAAAAGTTGAGGGTTAGTTTACAACTTTGTCATACTAAAGTTTCCAGCCAGCAAGAACAGCAATCATTCACTTTCTAGCTTGTGTTCTAACTTTGGAGCAGACCTAATCTGAGTACTATAATAATTTAATGAAGTCTCTAATGAAAGGAAATCAAACACTAAGAATACCTGCTCATTATTGGTTCTGTGCACTCTGCTTGCTACAACTCAGACAAATAAATGATGCGGAAAATTAGAGCACCAAAAAATCACAGTGATTTACAATTACATGAGGTGACCTGAATAAAGCTGCTGGAGTACAAATGTGATTATAAGCAAATGGAACAGATAGTAGAGAAAATTGTGTAATTTACAATAGACTTTTTACTTGCTAATATTTTCTACACTTTCTCCCCAGAGCTGTTAGACCTCAATGAGCATTGCATAATGCTTTTGTGCTGATTGACTGACATTCTGCCACATTAATCAGGTATCCTAACAAATGACACGCTTTGATACCAAGTAGACAACATAATTATTTAGACAAGTGATATGTATTTAAACAGTTAAAACTGAAAAGGGGGCAACATTTCTGTTGAAGGAAAAAGGACAAGATCTAGAGTGACTTAAATCAAAGTTAAGGAGGCAGTACTTCACACTACCACTTGGCAGCTACCTCATTTAATCCTTACTTTAAGCCCTGGTAAAAATAGAGCATGGATATACAATCCATCCTAGTACTGTTGGAGAGATTAGTAGAGGATTATTTATCCATTTAGTCAGATAAGTGCATATTCTGTTAGAAGGAAGGATTTGTGGAAATAAGAGCCCTGGCCGTTATGTCCCTTCAGTTGGTGGTTTAGACTTATTCTACACACATGATGAACTAGAAGACTGCATGTGGTCACATTAGCAAAATTTAGGAGAAATTTCACAGGCAAAAAGCTGAATTGTCTATGAGGAAGTCTTTCACCCACATGAGAAATTTGTGGATTCCTATTGAAATTACTGGATTTTGCGTGCGAAAATTTGTCGAACAATGGTAAATGTGACTACGGATACATTACCAATTATTGCGGGCAAAAAATGTCAATTTGTCAGCAGTGTAGTGAATCGATGTATAAAGCAGAACTCACAGAGAAGTCAAACCAAGCAGCTTTCTGTTGGTCAACAAAGCAAATTTGCTTGACCAACTTGAAAATGATGCGAAATCTGTGTGGGAAAATATATGGCCCTGACACGCCGTTCCAAATTGCGTGGATTGAAATGACATGGATTATGCCTGTGAAAATTTGCCGAACAACTGTAAACGTGACCACATCCTTTAGATTACTTATGATTATACATGTCAGGTGGTGTTACATGACACACTTGTGAAGGCCCAACATTTGCTAAAAATCTTTGGTCAGTAATATGATTACCGCACCATTGGACAGTGTGAGTGTTTGGGTACTGAGGTTGGGGGCATTTGAGTTGTTTGTTTCTTGTCTTTTTCTCAGGGTCAGCACCATAAATCCCTCTGTTGCCAAAACTGCATTGACTGCAAATAGGTATGATGGGTTGAGAATGCAAACATGAATTATTGCTAAAACTGAACAGAGCTTATCAACAATCGTTCTTGTCACGTCAGGGTCATATTTGACATAGATAAAAGACTGAGTACACTAAAACTTTGGAAGGGTTGTATTTATATGGAAAAGTTGCACTACATTATTGATTAATGCTACAGATAAACCTTTGTGTCTTTACTTCTCGGTTTCTTTTTTCCTTATGTGTATGCAACTGCATACATGTACATAGCACTACTTTGGACCTAATTAAAAAATAATAATAATTTGTTACTGTCACGCTGCTTGCAGGAAACATACGAAAGCAGAGGAATATATATCAACACAACAAAGTTTAACAGCAATCCAGGCAGGCAGTGCAAAACAACATAGCATAACGGTGATCAGGAGAAGTGCAGGATAAGGAACAACTTAAGTACTAAACACAAATGAGGGTAATTAACCAAACACAGCTGAAACATATGAACTAATAATGACAGTGACTCAGGAGACAGATGAGTGACAGGAATCTGAACAAAGGCACGTGACAAATGAAAACAAACTGAATGTCCATAAAACAGAAACTAACAGAACATAATGGTGACAGTTACAGCCAAATGTATTAGTTTATATCAAATTATATTTATCGTTTGGTTCAAACCTAAATTTTAATATTATATATATATATCATTTCCCAAAGACAAAAGCATTCATACAAAGCAAAAACCATACTTTTATTTTGACTTAAAGGGTTAGTTCACCCAAAAATGAAATTTCTGTCATTAATTACTCACCTTCATGTCGTTCCAAACCCGTAAGACCTTCGTTCATCTTCGGAACAGAAATTAAGATATTTTTGATGAAATCCGAGAGGTTTCTGACCTTCCTATAGACAGCAATGTCATAACAAATTTCATGGCCCAGGAAGGTACTAAAGACATCATTAAAATAGTCAACGTGACTACAGTGGTTCAACCTTAATGTATGAAGCGACAAGACTACTTTTTGTGTGCAAGAACAAAACAAAAATAACGATTTTATTTAACAATTTCTTCTCTTCCCTGTCAGTCTCCTATGCTGTTGACGTTGTAAAAACGGGTTCTATGTCAGAACGCTGGCTCAGTATTGGCTGACGCTGTACACGTGAGCAGCACGATGCATGTGTGTGATGCTGACGCAGGAGCCGGCCAATAATGAGCCGGCGTTTAAATTTTTTATAATATAGAGACAGAGCGACACGCGTCATAATCTGAAAACCACGCCCACGGGGGGGGGGAAACAATCCAACCGTCTCCATTGACTTTGTATTGCGTGAGGCTGCCTCCTTGTCATTTATGACTTATAACAAAAAACAGAACAATGTGACAAGGTGTACAGAAAACAAGCTAAAAAAACCCAGAACCAAAAACCCAGAAGTTTTTATAAGCTGTCGACCAAAAAAACAAGCGTTTAAGGACTAAAAAGTGGATACAGGCGATTGAGACAGAGCGCGACGTCATATTACTATGAGAACTACGCCCACTGGAGGGTAACGTAATCAGCGACAGGAAATATAATATATAAAACTGATATTTGGATATTTTACTTAACAGTGACAAAATGTTTACTGCACACTTAAGACCTCAGTCTGCCTCAGGCTTACTGAGGCATACTGAGTGTCAGGATCCCAAAATTTACCCATTCTTCCTGCTGATGCTTCACGTCTTATTGCCTGTATCCACTTTTGTCTCCTTAAAGGCTGGATTTTACGGTTCGGTAGCTTATAAAAACTTAGTTCTGGGTTTTTTAGCTTGTTTGCTGTACACCTTGTCACACAGCAGCTTTAAGGCATTGTTCTGTTTTTTGTTATAAGTCAGAAATGACAAGGAGGCAGCCTCATGCAATACAAAGTCAATGGAGACGGGTGGATTGTTTCCCCCCCGGTGTGGGCGTAGCCTAAATGCGCTCTATTGCTGTCTGTATGGAGGTCAGAAACCTCTCGGATTTCATCAAAAATACCTTAATTTGTGTTCCGAAGATGAACGAAGGTCTCACGGGTTTGGAACGACTTGAGGGTGAGTAATTAATGACAGAAATTTCATTTTTGGGTGAACTAACCCTTTAAGCCCAAATGTTAAGCCAATTAATTTCACTAGAAGCAAAAGCTAAGTTAACTATGAAAGTAGAATTTTCACTTAAGATAAAACTAAAAAAACATTTTTAGTAAATTATAAAGTTATAAAATACTTATAAAGACAACTTCAAAATACCTTTGTTTACTGTGATATCTTTTTAAAATATACATCATATTTTCTGTTATGCACTAACAAAAAAATAAAACTGAAAAAAAGAAAAATTAATAAAACACAATAATTTCTGCATTCAGTAAAGTATCAGTAAAGTGTTCTGCACATCAGATCTTTGTTGTCAAGCTAATTACTATTTAATTAAGCAAAACTGCTTCTTTTAATTTTTTCTGTTGGGAGTGTAATTTGCTTTTAGACAAACTGAACAAAACAGGTTTAAACCACGGTTTTCGATTAGTCCAGTATAACAATGCACTTATAATGAGGTCGTTTCACATTTTTCAGTGTACATTTATGAGCAATGAACTCTCTTTTCCACTCTCTTGCTTTTCATTTTATTGTCATTGCGGTGCACTACTTTAGGCCTATTTAATAGGACTGAGAACTACTGTAACATTTAATTGACAGGAACTACTGTCATCCAAATGTCCAGGGTCTCTTGTACAAGGCTGAAATTTAACTGCCTTGCATGCCTTCACTACAAGTTATCAAAGGACTCTACTAATAGTCAAATAATAGTGATACAAGAACAAGAACCAATGCCACTACACTGTGCATGTATTAGACACTGAACTGACAGTTGCGTAAAACATTAAATGGAACTGTGGAAAAGAGTACATGGAAGTGCATATAAGTAAGTGACATGACTGCAGTGCAATGATTCCCTGAGGATTAACACAGTATATGATGCTGAATCTGAGCAGAGATTTAATGCATACAGTATTTCTTAATGGTACAGATGGTCTAATGGGTCCCAAATCTTACACCATCAAACTTCCACCAGGGAAATATGTCCTACAGATGGAGATAATGGCCATGTGCGGTATATGATAATGTTGTGGCTTAACTGGAGCTGTTAAATTAGTGCCCAGTGGATAAATTGCTTTGGGTGCACTTAACGAATCAGATGTTTTCTGATGCTCTAATGTGCTTTTCAATGATTGCATAATGAATTTTGATATGTAATTACATCTTAGAATTACTGTAACTCATTAGAGCTCCATTAAAAATAGTGTTGACATGAGACTAAATGTACACTACAAAAAAACATGAAACATTCATTGAATGACTGAAACTTTTATATTATTATTAATGCATTTATAAACAGAGATGCATACAGAGTCATACTCTTATTGGGGAGGGAATACAAACAAACAGAAGGGGAAAAATGAAGAAGAAAAGAGAAATCAAAACAGTATAGTAATAAATATAATTTATTAACATGTAAAATATTATTATTAATATGAAATCACGTATTAAAATTATTATTTTAAACTATTAAAATGTAAAATGTTTAATCATAATAATTATAATGATTTTAAATTATTATTTAAAAATAATGCCTGTAAATGTAAAAACTATTGATAAAATAGACCTACTCCGAGAAATATTCACTGTAAAAAGTGACAACAAGCCCCATCCCCCCTATTTATTTACAATCTATCCTAATTTAAGACTTTTTAAATGTACAGATGTATTGTTGGTGGCAATAAAAAGAAATGATGCACAGAAAGCGTCTTTTTAAAGTTATAGAAGAACTTTATCCCAGTGGGGATAAAACAATCTAATAATAATTAAAATAATTTAGTAAAATCAAGCAAGATTTGTTAAGGAGTTATATGTTTTGTGTATCATACTTTGGATTCCATCGCAATAGATTAAAAATCACTTAAAGCGCGAGCACTGGAATTAGTCTCCGCCCACCTCCATAAAACACTTAGGCTACTGCAGATGATCATGGATTAGTGAAAGCACGCGCGTGAGGAATCAACTTCAGACTCGTGGACTGTCGTCAAAGAATGTAAGAATAATATTTTCACTGTGTTTTATTACCTCGTTACTGTCAATTTGACAGAAGTTTAATCTTACAAATGAAATAAGGAGAGGCTGTGGTGGTATGTTGCACACGCGCAGATCGGTTTAATGGTACTTTAAATTTAGCTTGTTAAACAAACATGAATACCACGGTTTACCAAATATAAGTGTCCTGTATAATCGTTTAATAGAAGTGAAATGAAAATTCGAATGAAAATTATGATTTTAATATGACTTCAGCCTTTATTGTCTTTTATGATAGATAATTTATAAAAGCTAAATAAAGTTTGTTAACATGAAAAGGTGGTTAGATAACATGCTGGGGGCAGAATGCTTGAGGACAACGATCAGATCAGATCACTAGTCACAGTTTAAGCAGTCAGTCTACAGTAAGCCGTCAATACAGGTTTAAGACAGAGAAAGATCTTGCCCTGTCACTTGAAATGTAACGTTAGTGATGGGGTCAGGGGTTTCATCACCGAAACCCCCATCCACACCTCCAGCCCAGTGTGCCAAATGTGGGACGACGTAAGTTTAAATGCAGTTCTGTCTCTGCAACTATTTTTTGTGTATGTTTTAACGGTATTAATTTTTTTAATTTTAGCCTAATGTCTGGAAATGAAGAGCGCACTTTCATTGCCATCAAGCCTGATGGAGTGCAGAGGGGACTTATCGGAGAGATCATCAAGCGTTTCGAACAGAAAGGGTTCAAGTTAGTTGCTATGAAGTTAATCCAGGTAAATTAAATTAACAGTTTTAATCTAAATAGTTTATATCGGACTTTCCTTTCCTTTTAATAGCCAACGAGTTGCTAACGAGTGCATCCAAGTAGACGTTAGGCGGTGCATCCTCATTTGGTGTTGATGGATGACGGTTAGAATTTTATTTGTGAATGTATTGTGTAATGCAAATGTGACAAAAATGCAACATATTTATTTCTTTATCTCTACATTTTTTCAAAAAAATATTTCGCGCTAAAACACCTACATCACCGCGCAGCTCTCATAGCAACGTTCTGTTTTTTCAGCATCTTCTAGCAGAAGGATGCTACTTTTTTGTGTATATTATATATATCAAAAATGAAGTAAAAATGCCACTGAAAATATATTATAGGGGTACAATAATTAAATTATTGTATATCTGTATATTTATATAATATTAAAATATATTTTCTAATGAACAATGTTTAAAAATATAATTGTATTACATCTATGTAGGTTTCTATACTTAACATAAGTTCAGAACAGTACAAGCTTTATATATTTTTGATTTTGATTTAGAAAGCTCTATTCATATATATATATATATATATATATATATATATATATATATATATAATATTATATATTAATTACATGGTTAGAAAATATGCCCTCAAATAAGTAAATATGCTACTGAAAATAAGTTGTAGGGGCAATTATTGTATGTAAATATTTATATTTTCTAGTTAATACAGTTTCAAAAAAATTATAATTGTATGTAATTGTATTAGAACTGCAGTTTAATTTGATGCTCTGATTGTTACATTTTTATTAAATTACTTAACAGATTATATATATTAGATTTTCCCTAGTCTATAATTGTAGAAAACTCTATTTTTAGTGTGAGGGAACTTAAACTCTCTTGGACACGCACTTGTTTAGGGGTTAAACCAATTACTAGTTCCTTGTGGTCTGCAAAGTTGCACCTGCTATATATATATACTCATGTGACCATCTCGTTACAGTAAACATGACCTCCAAATTAACATTTCGTCACAAAAAAAGTTTTAGGTTAAAGGGGTATGTGGGATTAGCAGAGTTTTAATTCACAAAACTTAACAGGCAGCTGTCGTTTTTGCTTGTCTTCCATGCAGGCCGATGAGGATCTTCTGAGACAGCACTACTGTGACCTAACGGATCGGCCTTTCTTCCCTGGGCTTGTCAGTTTTATGTCCTCTGGCCCTGTGGTTGCTATGGTAAACCTATTTATATTTATTTTCCCCACAGTGCAGCTCTAGGGCACTTTGAATTTAATAATGTTTCTCCCTTATTGCTAATAAACATTCTATTTAATGAAGGTGACTGTACTAATGATATTTCTGTGATATATTTTTAGGTGTGGGAGGGTTTTAACGTTATAAAAACCGGCAGAGTAATGCTCGGAGAGACTAATCCCATTGACTCCAAGCCTGGGACTATCCGAGGTGACTTTTGCATTCAGGTTGTCCGGTAAGATCTCACACTGTATTCTAAAATATCATTTTGACAACTTTGTTTCAGAGTCAATAATTTGACCCCATAAAACTCATCTTTGATCACCAAAATGACGTTTTTTTCCTGTGGAAAAAAAAAAAAATTTCATGCCTTAAAAAGCTTGAATGTAACTTGCTTCATTTAGTATACGCGGATCTATGAATATGATAATTAGCCCCGCCTCCACTCACTCGCACAAGCTCAGAGATCCACTTGGTCATTTTACTGAGGTAAACGCTGCACAATATTATAGCTTTTTACAACGTCGGACATATAACGGTAATTAATATAATTAGCCTTTTGCTACAACATCATCAAATAGCTGCTAATAATGTGTTGCTATGTTACATTTTTCCGTTCGCCATCTCAGAGTCAGACAGCTGCCTTCTGAAAATCAGCATCCTTACAAACGCTTTGAACTTATAACATCGTAATATGCATCATACACTCGCTATATTGCTAAATCTACCCGATTTTTCATATCAACAGAAGAAATATACCGGGATAACCTTCTCTTGAGACTTTTCTGCTTCAGATCGGTCATAGTTAATGATATGCTAAAGCCCGCCGGCACGTTGACGTGATTGGTTACAAGGTAGTTTGTGACGTAAGAAACCGGCGATTTCAAACCACGTTTTTGAAACGGTCTTTAGATCACTGCAGTTTTAAAGAGAAAGGTTTTTCTTAAAGCATGTTAAAAACACCACATAGACATATAAACAACATTAAAAACTTGATTTTCACCACAGGGGGACTTTAAAGGTTCCTAATTTTGGTTTGTTCAAAGATTCAGTCTCTCTAAACCCCTCCTTTCCAAGAGCCTACTCTGCTCTGATTGGTCAGATGGCCGAGACTGTTGTGATTGGTCTACCGCTTACAGTGCATGTCGGAAAAGAAACGCCTATTAACATATCTGAATTTCAGCTCTGGATGCTTCCTCAGCACTTGATACACAGTGATATGAACAGGTTTTTTAGTATCAATTCCAGAGCGGCGCTGAAAAAAAGCAACTTCTCAACATGTCAACAACAAAAAACAAACTCTTCCAGGCCTCAGCTAAAACTACAATGTTTGACAGTGGGTCAAAGTAGAAGTTATTCACTGGCAGCCTGGCTACATGGCTGGCATTAGGCAAATTTGTTACATTGTTACATAGATATGTAATGGGAAGTGAGGCTGGAATTGCTGACTCGTTTTTTTCTTTTAGGAGACAATAACTTTACTTTACAACAACTATTACTCTATTTGTTGTGCACTATTTATTTTATAAAACTCTGCAAACTTATCTTACTCAGCTATATTACACACTGCATGAAAGGTAATATTTGGTTAAAAAAAAAGAAAAAAAAAAGACAAATGTAAACTACCTTTCAAAAGTTGGGGGTAAGTAAGATTTTTTTTTATGTTGAAATTAATCAGTTTCCACAAAAATATTAAGCAGCACAACTGTTTTCAACATTGATAATATAAGAAATGCTTCTTGAGCACCAAATAATATTAGAATGATTTCAGAAGGATCATGTGACACTGAAGACTGGAGTAATGATGCTGAAAATTCAGCTTTGCCATCACAGGAATAAATTATATTTTAAAATATATGAAAACAATTTTAAACAATATTACAGTTTTTACTGTGTTTTCGGTCAAATAAATGCAACCTCTTTGAGCATAAGGAGACTTCAAAAACATTACAAACATCTCGACCACTAACTAGGATGCATCTGTTTGACTGTCACTTTCATTTATTTACCTGCACTAGTCTTTGCTAATATTAAATTGCTTTCGCTTCAGGAACATCATTCACGGCAGTGATTCTGTCGAAAGTGCCAACGCTGAGATCAACCTGTGGTTCAAACCAGACGAGATCTGTGACTACACCAAATGTCAGGACAGCTGGCTCAATGGCTGAACACTTTCTTTTCTGCACTTTTCTCCCTCTCTGGTGTTTCTGCTTGGATTTCATTCATTTTCATTTTTTCCACAGTTTCTGGTGTTTGTATTTACAATAAAACAAGAAATCCTGTGAATTTGAGGGACACTTTCAATGAGCTGGTACTATATAAAACAAATGCAAGAGCCATGACGACATGAGTCATGTAATTCAAGGATTGATCTCTTGACGATTTTATTTTATTAAACATTAATACTTCAAGTAGTTCAAATAGATGAATTAGAGGCTTATTTATACTTACTTTATGGTACTCGTGGCCCCACTCGGGCAAAGCAACGAACCATGTGTCTAGTTTTTGACAGAGCAATGCCACACAAAGCACTGCAGAAAGGAATGAACTTAGGATATAAAGTACACAGTGCTCATTTAAATGATACTGTAGCACCAGCAGTGCTGTTTTCATAGAGTCCTTTAAAATATAATTACGCCACATAATACAAAATCTATAATTCCAGATTGTTACTTCGAAAAAAAGCATGCAAGAACAGAATGGTCTGGTCTTCTCGCAGTTATTACATATACGATTCTTTTGAACAATGCAGTTTACATCAAACAGAGAAAGTCTCTTTCAGTCAAGTACTGGTTGTCTTACCAGTGTACAGTACATGCAGAAATAAATTCATACAATAAAAGATACATAGTGCATACACTACATAAATGTGGTAAAAGTGCACAAGAGTCAAAAAAAGTGAATAGCCATTCAAGACTTTAAAGCTCCATTTGAAAACTTCTTGTCCTATAGTATGGTGATGTTTAAACCACATGGGCCCCAGTTTATTAAAATGCAAGTTCCCTTTTGGTCAGCCAAGCCAAAAAAAAAAAAAAAAAAAAAAAAAAAAAAATGTAGTGCTTTGCAACGGTTTCTATTTTTTTAACCAGAGTGACAGCATTCACAAAGAGGGACTGTCCCTTTTTAACCTGACAAAACAAATAAATTATCATTCTGGTACAAAAATATATAATAGATGTAATCCAAACAATGTTTTCTCTCTCCCAAAACACAGGGTTGTCAAAATATACTATTGCTCTATTAATATGTTAAGAAAAGTCATGTTCTTAACATTTTAAGATCTAGTTGAATTGTTATGCAAAGGTTGAAACATACATGTACAGTGCAACTACAAATATACTGTACAACACTGAATCTGTTGGCAGGACATAAAGTTTCATTATAGTCAAACATACTTGGTCCATGAGGTTTGGGTCATTACACAACGATGATGTCCGCTGAGCAGTTTTCTTGGTTATGTTTTGATCAGTTGTATAATTACTTACTTTTGAACCGAATAAAAGGATCCTCCAGTCAACAGAAAACAAAATTGAAGAGTGATAAATTTCAGAGCACTTGAAACAGAGTTCAGGTTTTATCTCACTTAGATTTTACATCGTATATCCATTTGCTAGAGGCCAACTGTGAGTCTTGATCGGAGCACAACAGGAAATTAAAGTGTCTCTGTTGGAAGAACTTTAATACAGTAGATCTGAACAGTAAGTGCTTACATTCTGCAATCTTCACTGCAGATATCCTGTCCGAGCAAACCAAAGATAGAGAAAGCAACAGTTTGGTAAGAGAGATGTCAAAGTTCTCAAGTGGATCTTTTGTGGAAATTTGAGTCACGATCTACCCAACAGATGCACCGTAGTCCATTGCAACTAGTATTTTAAATTAGCTAATTGAATTCAACTGTTAAAACCAATACTTATAAGCAGGACCACCAAAGTGTGTTGTAAACAAAGTGTGAGAAGTTGCATGTCTACAACATCCAGAAGCTTGCATGTGAAGGCCCCACGCAAAGGTTATAGGAATTACAGTAGGTCAATCCAACATGGCTTCCAGCTGGTCAGCAAGATCATCGAACATGTTCCCTATATCATCAAGAATGTTCCCAGCTGACTTCACTGTGTTAATCCCCCTGAGAGAAAGAAGAGCAAGAACAAAGTTAAGAAGGTTTAATATGGAGGTATTGTGGTGTATGTCTTAATAAAGGAGTGTTTACACTGACAGCAACCTGCAGTCATTTTATATTTCTATGAGAGTTAGCGATTTTGAGGAGCTTGAGCGACCGTCGGCGATACGATGTGGGTGTACAGTTTCCTACAATGAGATGTATTTGACCTGAACTTTCAGTGTGATAGATGAACTGGAGGTAATATTAGCCACGAATATATAGCCAAAATAACCATTTTTATTTCAAAAAATAATATAATATACACTCGCATTTAAAAGTTTTGTCTACAAGATTTTTTATTCAGCAAGGACGATTCAATTGATCAAAAGTGACAGTACATTTACATTGTTACAAAAGATTTCTATTTCAAATGAATATTGTTCTTTTGAACTTTAATCAAAGAATCAAAGAAGAAGAACTGTTCAGCGATGATAAAATTAAGAAACATTTATTGAGCACTAAATCAGCATATTAGAATGATTTCTGAAGAATCATGTGAAACTGAAGAGTAATGATGCTGAAAATTCAGCTTTGCCATCAGATGAATAAATTCAATTTTAAAATATATTAAAATAGAAAACAGTTGTTTTTTTAATGGTAATAATACTTCACAATTTTACTGTATTACTTTGATCAAAAAGTAATATTAATGAAATTAATATATTAATTACACCCTTAATTAAACGCTGAGGTCTTGTGATAAGATACAGTAGCATACTACTGTTTAAAAATGTTTTTCAACACCTAATGTTTCCATTATTTAAGTAAGCAATAAGGTACGAGAGGCTGTGCTGTATCGTGAATAAGTCACGGCTGAAGGGCGTTGTTAGGGTTAGCAATCCCTTCAGCCGTGACTTATTCACGATACAGCACTAGCCTCGAGTACCTTACTGCTTTTATAAAACGGTTACCACACAATACAAATATCAAAGCCAAAAATATGTATCAATGTAACTTTCATGAAGTAAACTTTCAATAAAAGCCTTCCTTCCGCCGGAAAAAGTAGTCCCTCACCGTGAACAGCAACAGAAGTTACATTATTACGCCATTAGATGGCGACAAAGACTGTCTTTATGAGTGTGTCAGTCAGTAGAGAAGACTTTTACATTGAAAAGACTGAATTGTTGTGAACATGGAACAAGACGCAACTGACAGTTTACGTTGCTAAGAGTGGTTGCTAAAGGTTTTGTGTAGTGATACACAGAACCGCTGGGTGAAGTGGTCATAGCCGTGTTTTATCGTGAATAAAACACAGCTATTGACCAATCAGAATCAAGGACAGGAACTAACCGTTTTATTAAAAAAAAAACAGAAGTCTAGTATATAGTGTATACAGCGCAGTAGTTAGTATACTAGTACGCCAGTCTGAACATAGCCAGGAGTGGGGTTACTTTATGTAAAACACACTGACTGGGGGGTTTATCCTTGATTAGCATATGCTACGCTATGAGCTAAATCTGTTCAAAATGCAAAATAAGGTTCAACGTGGACAGATTGACCAGCAACAATGCTGACAGTGGATTTGTTGTGATAAAATAGGAAGGGAGTCAAATTAAAGTCTAAATTGTTGAGACACCATCTGTCTCTGTCTGCGAGATAAGGACATCAACAATCTGTCTTCATCGCAGCCAAAACGATCAAAGAGTCAAAGGAAAAACAGGCACAAGTTTTAGGAAGATCACTTATTGCTAGATTTCCCAGCAGGCTTGTTGTGACAAGTGGTCATTCAGTCATTATAGTACCATCTGCAAGGCTGTCTCATCGAAATACAGAATTTCCTCTACTGTGTGAAAAAAGTGGATTCAAGCTGCTTAATACTTTGACAGAGGACAGATACAAAGAGACAAAAACAAGTGGTCTGTGTTACCTTTCTGCTGGATTTTCCTGAGCCAACTTCCTCTCCACAACTTTAAGTGCTGCCTCGAGAGACGTGCTGGTTTGCTCAAGTCGTTTGTGGACCAAAACATCCTGGCCTTCGGTCACAGCCTGTGGCTTTCCTGCCAGCGCAGCCTGACTTTGAGGTGCTTTGTTTGGAGGACAGTGAGCTAGAGGACTGCAGGGAGGTGAAATGGCAAAGGCCACGTTCTGTACGACATTGACTGTCACTCCTGAAGAAAATTGACGACAGCCAGAGGAGGAGATAGAACACTAATTTAGTAAGAGCATAAACATTGGTTTGCAAGTTAATATATATAAACATGGGCAAATACTTGTGAGAATCCCAGGGCTGATTCAATAGTATCAATCAGTGTTGTTATCATTAACTGAAACTAAATCTATTATTAATTATTTTTGGTAATTGAAATAAAACTGTCATTAGAGTATTAGTAGACTGTTAGGTTAAGGTTAGTAGAATAAGTTTACATGTACTTGCAAAGTTATTTATTGTCAGTAGAATGTCTGTTCAAAATAAAGTGTTAGAAGATACAGTATTAAGAAGACAGTCTACTAATACTCTAATAATGTTAGTTTAATAATGACTGGCAGCTGACATGTAGTTGCCAAGTTACTTATAGTTGGTAGAATTCTAAAGTGGATTATTGAAATAGTGTTACCAAATTATAAACTAAAAATATATAAATAAAAGCTAATTCAAAATTTTAATAAAAACTATAACAGTATATAAAAATACTAAAATAACACTGGAGCCAATAAATCCTAATGGATAAAACAATAGAGTTCTGCCCTATACAATTTTTAGTAAAATGGGCTTACACAATCTTTTCTAACATTACAGTTTTTATCAAATTATAAATGTCTTTACTGTCACTTTTAATCAATTTAATGTGTCTTTGATGAATAAAAGTATTTATTTCTTAAAAAAAAAAAAACCTTTTACTGACCAGACATTTTTGAATGTTAGTGTAAGTTTGTAAGTAGTTATGAATGAGTTTAAAACAAAAACTACAGAATAACACAAAACGCGTCACTCGTATTATTTTGAATGGGAGAAAGTGCAACGCGCAATATCCCGCCTTCTAAATAAGAGCCAATCGCCGATTCGTAAAGTCATCGCGTCACTGCAGCAGTCGTTAGAAGCTCCGGTTCCTATAGAAACCAGTCAGACGCGCGCCTCCAAAATGAGACACAAGAGACGTGCACTTACGATTGCGCATGTGCATTAGCTTGATCCAGCCTGAATAATACAGTTTTTTTTGTCAAGATTCGAGCGTTTAGAAACAAAATTTATCAGACAGTTGTTGTCAGATTTCATTGGTGATTTCAAATATGAAATGTAAATCGAAAGCTTGGCAAACAGCTTTGGAGAATTTGATGTTTCCCCATTCAAAGAGATAGGAGCTGCACTTGAATGCCCCAGAGGCATTTCAAAGATGGCCGCCGAGTGAAATGACTTGTCTTAAAGGGACTTTGTTTAAAATAAAAATAAATGTTATTTTCTCACTTTGAATATAATCACCTAAACAGGTTGCAGTACCTGAGGTTGCTGCAGCAGAATGGCGTGTGGGCTTAGAAGGGGTGGGAGGTTTATGTAGAGAGCCTGGTTTCGGAGAGAGGCCCGATTTATAAGGATTTTGTGTCAATCCACCATTCTGCATGCGTCGCGAGACCATCTCGGTCTCTGTGGCCCTCTCATTTCCTATTTGCGTGCTGGTGCCCTGACCTCTCATCTGCAGTTCTTTTGGCTTGTGTCTCCTTTTGACTGTGTCTGATTCCTTTAAGTTAAACTCAGGCACCTCTAGGGACGATTTGATAGATTGTGCCGGCTTCAGAATTTCAACACCGGCCTCAGACTCTATCTTAGCAGGTGCTATTTTGGTCCTTTGTTTGATGGTAACTTTGCCCTCTTCAGCGAAAGGTATGCTCTCCTGTGAGGATGTTGAACCTGCACATTGTTGGTTCCTCTGTGGGCCAGTGTTTTCATCTGCAGGATTTTCTCCACCATGCTTCATTTCATACATTGAAGATTCACTAGTGGTCCTCCTACGGTTCCCCATATTTTTTGGTGGGGTGGCTGGTGACATGGCTTTAAAAACGGGGCTGTTGCATGTCTTATTGGGGCTACCTGTATTGTTCTCCAGCCTGGCTGCAATGCTTCGGACACTTCCTGCACTCTCCGTTTCAACCCCGCTTGCAGTTACCCCACTTTGGGCAGAGCTTAGTCGCTTTGGAGGGGGAGGAGGAGGACCTTTCCTTTTGGCACGTATGGCGAAGGAATGACTGCGGCCCACTTGACGCTCACTGGAGCCGTAAGACGGTTGGCTGCGGCCGGGTTTGCGAGTAAGCGTGGCATAAGATGCCACATTGGCGGAAGTTGTCGTAGGGGCTGAGATGTCATCTTCATCATTCTCTCCATCCGACATAGCATAGCGTGAAAGACTTTGAGTTCGCTTTTTGGACCTGGATGTGTCTCCGTTTGGCTGCTGGGGTCTGACTGGACCTGGGCTTCTCATGTTGGCGTTGCAGTTTTGTTGTTGCAGGTAGCTGAAGCCCCTCTGAAGAGGTGATACATGATGGGGCTGAGAGGGAGAAACCACCGGTCTGGGTTTGGTGAGGACGGGTGGGTATGCAAAGCGTGCTATTTTACTAGTGATTATGGGGGGCGTCCTTGCTGGACTGCCAGATAAGGGGTGATTAGGTTGTAGCGGCAACACCGGCGCCATTTTGACAGGTGATATTTGGCTTCTATCCTGAGATTCCATAATGGCATATTGTTCCTTGCTGGGACTGCTGTCCATACTGCCCAGACTTTCTTGTGAGCGACTATGGGGGGTTACCGATGCCATTGGGCGTTCTTGCGACCGTCCTGACCCTCCTGACCTTGTACCAATGCTTTCTTGACTAAGACGCATGGCTGTTCCACTCACATTGCTGAGACCATCTTGGCCTCCGCTGTATCCGCTTCGAGCCATGGCATTTTGTAGCTCAACGCTCAGCTCGCTGTCCTGGAAGGTGAGCATCTTTGGTGATAGAGGGGACGAGGGGCAGTCGGAGCTGTCGTGGTGCTCGATGGCCACCAGCTCAAGGGCGGGGGGAGCTCTCCTGTGCTGTAGCATCGCTTGCCCCTCGGCCTGGTTCTTACGAGCCTTCTGTACGTCACTGAGCTTCTTAACAGCAAGCATCAGCTTCTTCTGATGGCCTGTAGATAAACAATATGTTAATTCACATATATACTTTTAGGAAAAATACTTTGGAAAAAGAAATGTGGTTTTGGAATCTGATGTATATGGGCATTAATGACATTTTGTTAATTCACAGTCGTTTATCTGGTGTATACCTAATCTGAGTGGATCATTTAAATACATTTGTGCAACACTCTATCTACACTACCGTTTAAATGTTTGGGGTCAAGAATGAAATTAATACTTTTATTCAGCAAGACTGCATTAAATTGATCAAAAGTGACAGTAAAGACATTTATAATGTTACAAAAGACTTCTATTTCAAATAAATATTGAAACGTTACATTAATCAGCATATTAGAATAATTTCTGAAGAATTATGTGACACTAAAGATGCTGAAAAATCAGCTTTGTCATTGCAGAAATAAAATTACATAAAATAAATTACATTTTAAATTGTAATAATATTTCACAATATTACTGTTTAATGTATTTTTAAATCACATAAATGCAACCTCGGTGAACAAAAGGGACTTCTTTTAAAAACATTAAAAAGTCATAAAAAGAAACAATTTAACGGTAGTGTATCTATCAGTCCACTTACCTAGCTTAATGATGCCAATTTCCTGTAGATCCTCCCATGTGATATCCTGCACTATGCTAATGGAGTCATATCCATTCTCTGCTAGCTTTTTCTGGTACTGTGGCAGCCCAATAGCACTGAGCCATTTCCCGATATCAGACTGAAATAAACAGACAAGTATGATTCTCCTATTATTTTATTGGATTAATCAACAATGCTTCTGTTGGTTAAAGGGTTAGTTCCCCCAAAAATGAAAATTCTGTCATTTATTACTCACCCTCATGTCGTTTCAAACCCATAAGACTTTTGTTCATCTTCAGAACACAAATGAAGATCTTTTTAATAAAATCTGAGAGTTTTTGGTCTCTCCATTGACAGCTACTACTACCATTTTCAAGTCCCAGAAAGGTAGTAAAAACATCATTAAAGTAATCCATGTGACTCCAGTGGTTTAACCAAAATTTTATGAAGTGACGTGACTTTTGTTTGCGCAAAAAAACAATTTACTACTTTATTTACAAAATATTAATCTCCAACGTGCGTTCAAGCAACAACGTCTGCTCTCGCGTCAACACAACACTCACGCATTGTGGTGCTCTCGTAAACGTGTTGGAGAATGATTTTGTAAATAAAGTGGTAAATTATGTTTTTTTTGTGCAAACAAAGCACTCAACGCACAATACAAAGGTAGTTGCGTAGGCTGTCAATTGAGGGACAGAAAGTTTTCAGATTTAATTAAAAACACCTTCAACTGAGTTCCGAATATGGGTTTGGAACGACAAGAGGGTGAGCAATTAATGACGGGATTTTCATTTTTGGGTGTATTAACCCTTTAAGGATATCAATGTCTGTGATATGAATTTAGCGATTATCTGTTTATTATCTACTGAAGTTCTCATGTGTGTCATAACCATGAACTTGTACAGCACATGTATGCAAATACTTAAAACTGTTTATATAAAAATATAGCACTGAATTACTGGGATGTAATCCGGCAACCACTCTGGGATATTCAAGTTGCTGATCTCTATTGAGATCTTCTTGCGATGGCCAGGCTTTGTAACGCCAATAGCAGTGAGATCCTAAAACCATACAAAAAAAGATTGATACACATACAAAATTAATAGTTTTCTTAAAAGCATCTTAGAAACCTGATTACGGCACAGTATGTTCAGCTATGATATCCATTAGATGCAGTAGTGAATACTAATGCGCTGTGCCAGAAATGCAGCAGGATGCAAACATAAGCCTGTGTACCTAAATGCTGATACAGAAAATGATGGCTCACCTCAGGGGTCATTCTGCTGATTGTGGGCACATCATAACCAGCAGTGATGAAATTCGATGTGTACTGCTCAAGCTGAAACTCACAGAGCCACTGGTAAATAGCCTCAGCATCCTAATACAAAGAAATGATTGAGCATTATGCATAAAAGCAGAATCGGCCATCATGTTAAGATCCACAGGTCATTTAGATGTGAAAATGCTAGGCGTACTACTGAAAACAAAAGAAAAATAAAGAGAATTCAGATGATTGTGTATGGCTACTATTCTAAGGCAATACTAGTTTACTATTTAATAAATAGTGTGAGGTGTATACTGTGTACTGCAAATTAAATAATTAAAATAGCAAGTGACACAGTGGGCATTATTAATCCACAATAAACATTTCAATCTGTATGCAACATCATCACATGACCTTACTATATTTGTTACAAGACCTCAGCAAGTGACATCTAATTAACATACTGAAAATAAAAATGGTTGTTTTAAACTTTTTTTGTGCAAAAAAAAAAAAAAAAAAAAAAAAATACAATAATCCTAATAATAACAATCATCATCATCATCATCATCATTAGTAGTAATAGTATTATATAAATTATAATTGTTATATTATATTATATTATATTATATTATGTATAAAAATTGGTTATTTTACATTGTTAATCCGGTATTTACTGTAAAATGTATAAAAACATTTGTAATTTAATACTACTACTAATAATAACTTAGTACTGCTTAATAGTAATTTATTATTATTATTGTTATTATTATTATTATCATCCAGTTGTGTGTAAAAAGATTTGTCTGACAAAATGAGAAAGAGATGCAAAAAATAGGTACATCCATCAAGTTAAAAATCTAACACACTGCATCAAATCGAGCCAGTTTGCATCTGGCTCACAGTATACATACTATACATTACATTGTAAAAATAATATATACTGTTGTATATGGTATAGTATGCTGTTCTGCCTTGGCCTCACCCTGCCATCCAGAAGTTGCTGTGGATGGATGACATGTTCTCCAGGTCTGGAGCTGCTCAGTGGAATCCTCCGTCCAAGAGCACCTAAAGTACACACACACACACACACACTTTTGTTGGTCATAGACTTGGCTATTGCCTTAGGCTTTGGAGTATGGACTCACGGAGCAGTCTTTCAAACATGTTATTGTACCTGCATATTTATAAATCAGTGTGCTGATGGAGTACATGTTTCAGCAGAAAAAAAATGTTCTCCTGTGACTTGAGGCACTGTTTTTTCCATCTTCATTAACAATGGATCATACCAGAATAGTGCAATCACTGACATTTAGAGATGAGGATTTAAGACCTAAGGCTGTTTTGATGAGTGATTCTGAAAGTATGTGCTCATGTGAGAGACAGACATGCATATACCTTTGATGATAACAAACAGTACACAAAGGTACTGTTTGGTAAGAAACTAAAGCTACAAAGCTATTCAATAATAAAAATCCCTATAATGACAACTCATTAACTTGTAAATAAGAATGACGATAAGATTGAATCAATATGTACCTTTTTAAAATGTCCACAGTGGCAATAACATGCATGTGAATATGCCTCCATTTAACTCACCTCCATAAGATAAGCTGATTTTAGGAGCGTTTCTTGATCTCATGCTTATTTTTAGATCCTTCAAGTCAAAGCCACTACAAAAACACTCTCGTGTCCGTGTCATTGATAATCTTCTCTCCCTCTCAAATTCTCCTCTTTTCCTTGGTATTTCTGACTTACACACAACATTGCCTCCGTTGTGTCCTTCCCTCCTACTGAAATCTGACACTGCACAGTATCAGTCTTTAAGTAAAAATGAGCAGGTATTTTATTAAGCTGCCTTGCATTTATTGTGGTTTTGGGAGGAACCTTTTTCTTACTTTTAAACCGCAATAGATATATGAAATAATTGTTTTTTGGTTACATTTGTATTACACCAGTCTTTTTCATGGGCAAGACACAACATGTAGACATGCTCAAGGATATAACAAATTATAAGAGTTAGCTAGAGGACAGTGAAAACGTCTTTTATATTTAAGGACACTTAAGACACACTTATTTAAAGACTACAGTGACTACAGTGGTTCAACCTTAATGTTACGAAGCGACGAGAATACGTTTTGTGTCCGCAAAAACAAAAAAAAACGACTTTATTCAACAATCTCTACTCTACCATGTCAGTCTCCTATGCAGTTGACGCAGTGCAGCACTTCCATGTTTACATCCGAACGCCAGCTCAGTATTGGCCGACGCTGTTCACGTCAGCACCATGACACGTGTGTGATGCTGATGCAAGAGTTGGCCTATACTGAGCCAGTGTTCTGACGGAAGCTCTGCAAAGTGTCTTCAACGTAAATTGCATAGGAGAATGACAGGGTAGAGAGGAAATTGTTGAATAAAGTCGTTATTTTTGTTTTGTTTTTGCGCACAAAAAGTATTCTCGTTGCTTCATAGCATTAAGGTTGAACCACTGTAGTCACGTTGACTATTTTAACAATGTCTTTAGTACTTCTCTGGACCTTGAAAGTGGTAATTTCGTTGCTTTCTATGGGAGATAAAAGCCTCTCGGATTTCATCAAAAATATCTTAATTTGTGTTCTGAAGATGAACGAAGGTCTTGCGGGTTTGGAACAACATAAGGATGAGTACATAATGACAGAAATTTCATTTTGGGGTGAACTAACCCTTAAATTTATAATTATATAAAAATATATAAACTTGCATTAGATATATTATATTAAATAATTCCTTTAAGTATTTTTAAGTGTGATATGTATACTTAAATAACTTACTTGGTTGGAAAAAGAGAGATATATATATATATATATATATATATATATATATATATATATATATATATAGATAGATATATAGATATAAATATATATATATATATATATATATATATATATATATATATATACACATACATACACACACACACACATTTTTACTGCTTACTCTCTTGAAGACAGTGCTGACCTGAATGAGGGTCCGTCTGTTTTGTGGGGTCATGGGCCTGACTGCACTGTTCCACCAGTTCTCCAGCAGAGGGAGGCAGCTACATGTAGGAAAAACACAGCACTGTCTCACATTTAACTCAACAGCTGTCTGGCAGAAATAGCTCAGAGAGACATCTACTGCATGTGAAAGACTTCACACAGAGAGTCTAATTACTAAACATGAATAATTATAATTATCAGCAAGAACATAAATTAATATCTCTTTAATTTCAAATGTAAGACTCTCTATTATAGATATTTACAGACCAAATCATTGACAGTATTAAGGGTAAATCACAGCATGAAATGAACAATAAGTGCGCAATGGTAATTTAAATGCAATAAATGCTGCAGTATGAGTAACACTATGCTCAGCTGCATATAAAATGCAGAGATTATTGTGTTATGTAATAAGTAGGAAAACCAGAGATGATAGCTATGTTCCCTTTAATTACTGTTCTTGCTTAGCAAAATCATTTTCTATTTGCCGGACCCTTCGGCCACATACACTACCGTTCAAAAGTTTGGGGTCAGTAAAAAATTTTTCAAGGAAGTTAATACTTTCATTCAGCAAAGATGCATTAAATTGATCAAAAGTGACAGTAAAGAGTAAAAGACATTCATAATGTTATAAAATTATATATATATATATATATATATATATATATATATATATTTTTTTTTTTTTTTTTTTTTCCCAAACCATATATTCAAACCAAAAATTATTCAGACATTTTTTATATATTTTCACTAGTGGGTGCAGGACACTATAGTTCATTTATGTAAGTGAGGATAGCAAAATAAATTAAACTGTGACATATTATACCCAAAAATTCTTCATAGAGTGGAATACCAGTAAAACTGATAAAAAATTGGAACCAATAATTATTCAGACACTTTGACCTGACCATGTTTTGCTTAAGTGTTATCTGACATAATTAAGATAAATTTTTTCTGACACAGTTTAATTCTGAGATCTTGTCATATTTTATTATCATATTTTTTAAAAACTATAGTGAATAAACTGAATTAATGAAAGAAATGTTCAAGGTGTCTGAATAAATTTTGGTTTGACTGTATATATATTATATATATATATATATATATATATATATATAAAATATTATAAATATATATATAAAATATTATATATATATATATATATATATATATATATATATATATATATATATATATATATATATATATATATATATATATATATATATATACACATAGTCAAACCAAAATTGACCTACTGTAATTCAGAATCATTCATTTCTTTCTTTCTGTATTATTATTTGTTTATTCTATATATGCAGTATATTATAAATATTTAGGCTAATAATAACAACAACAACAACAACAACAGGATAATAGTTATTTAATATTGGTAAGAATAGTTTTTTGTCTGACTTGCTTTTTCAAGAAAACTCAAGAAAAACTCAAAATAACTTGTTTTGTCAAGATTACAAGAAAAATAAGATATTGAGCGCACAACAAAAATGGCTTCTGTGGGCTTCTGTATATAACAGTAATTATTTTTTCTCTTTGGTGGACCATGAAATCTATGTACTGTGATGGGGTCCCTATCTCGAGAATTAATCAGTGCTGCATATTTCTCCACACAAGTTTTCTCACAGCTTCAGTTCCCTAATGAAAAACAATCGACATGCAGAAAGAATCACAAAATCTCCAGCATAAAGCAGGGGTGGGCAACTGCGGCCCTCGAAATCCACTTTCATGCAGAGTTTAGCTCCAACCCTAATCAAACACACCTTCAGAATTACTATACTCGGTCCAAAATTTCCAAAACTTTTCGCCTACTGTTTTTCAAATACTATGTATTCAGACATACTAATATGTTGGCGTACTGTTTTTCACAAACTATATAGTAGGGAAGTAGCTATTCGATTTCAGAAAGCTACAGACAGATGAGTTTGCGCAATGTGGGTTTGAGATAAACTCTACAGGAAAGTAGATCTCGAGGGCCAGAGTTGCCCAGCCCTGGCTTAAAGGAAACACTGGATGTGTAAGAGACTGAAGCCCACCTTGGTGGTGTCCTGGACAGCAGAAGGTGACTGATGGGGGCCATTGTGTGGAAAGTTTCCCTCAGTGCTCTGTCCACTGCCAGCACTGCGACTGCTGCCCATGCTGCCTGCGCTCCCCACACTGTTCCTGTCTCCTGTTGAAAGAAAGAGGAACAAACAAAGATAGGACAAAGAAAATATTGTCCCATAAAAAAATATTATGGTGAAATATGGTGAAATATTGTCCCATAAAAAACACAATGGGGGAAAGATTTTTTGCACTGCAACCTCTGAACTCCAGCAAGGTCTCTCTAGACAAGGGGAACGTTAAGGAGCACAAGGGAAAGTTGAGGAGGACTAGTGCAAATTAAGGAAAGTGAATGGCAAGCTGATTGCAGGCTGACAAACATAGGACAAATATAGCCTAAGGGAACAGGAACCCTGTGAAACAGCTGGGAAAACTTCAACTTCACATGAAAGACCCTGGTGTGCAGGCTTTAGGACCAGTGGATGGACGTAAGGAGGAGAAAACATGACGAACCTGGGGAAACGCACAACTCTTACCATTGAGAGAGGTCCTGAGGACCCAAATATCCTCTGGTTCTTTGGGACTAGCTGGCTTACACAAGGCACTGGGACTGTCAGGAAGCACACCTAGCAAACACAAACACTTTAAAGGGCCAAAGGGGGAAACTTTGGGAATCTTAAGGCCGTGTCACACTAAACCGACATCAAAGAACTAGCGGCGACAAAAGCAGACTGTGTTGTCTCTTCATGTCGCGTTAAAAGTTTTTGCTTGAACACAGCGCAAAGACTACAGCCAATGGCCAACTAGCACATACTGTACGTTCTGCGCCTGTGTGAGAGGAAATAACTTTCTATCAACTGGTGGTAGCAGCCTATATTCGTCATTCAAAAGGAGAAACAGACACTAGGACTGCGGATTATACAAATGTAAACAAAGTAGTGCTTGCTTTCCATTTCGAATATGAATCATGTTGATTACTTTCTTCATTACAGACGACCATGTCATTATGAAAATATTTGCATATTGGAATTCTCAGGTAAGATGAAGTAAAAATTAAAACAATCTTCAGTGTGTGTCTTCTTAACTTTGTTGTTTGCTCACTTTTACTTTTCTTCTTGTATAGTGGTTCGCCAAGCTGAAAAGCCAATCAGAGTGACCGTCTCACTGACTGCCTGACACCGATTCAACATGCTCAAACGGCCAAAAAGCCACCGATGGGATCCGACTAGTGCCGACAGGCAACGGTGCAGAACACACCACAAAAAGTGAGCTGACACAAGCTCAACGATGGCCCAACTTTAGCCGACAGCCAAACGTCAGCTTGGTGTGTTACGGCATTTAAGGCTCAGTGCCGATCAAAATAAGCTTTAGACTAGGAATCGCATGAGTTTGGAAATTTGGGTTAAAGTGAGTTTATATGTTGTTGGCATGATCAGGAATGGAGGACTTTTTTGCTCTCAAAGATGCTTGAATGGGCTCTTGAGGTGAGATTATCAGTTTGCAGGCGTGTATTCTTGAATTTATCCCTAAGAGTCTAATTCTCACGCTACCTGAGTGCTGATCCAGCCCGTTGTGGTGAGTCAGTACAGGACGGGTGGATGAATATAAGGTGTAGGAGTCGTCAGTGTGAGAGGTGTGATGAGAACTGTGTGAGGGCAGGGCTCGGGACAGAATGTGATGTCTCTGGATGGGCAGTGAGGCCTGCCGGGAGAGAACGCCCCCTATGGACACAACATTGAAACACAAATGAGGCACCATGGACACAAATGAAACATCATCCTTAAGAAAGATGATTTCATTAGAGATATGCTTTAAATGATATAAACTAAAGGTAGTTTATGAAAGTTTGGGGTCAGTACATTCTATTAAATAAATTATTTTATGCAGCAAGGATGCATTAAAGGGATAGTTCACCCAAAAATGAAAATTATCCCATGATTTACTCACCCTCAAGCCATCCTAGGTGTATATGACTATCTTCTTTCAGACGAACATAATCAGAGATATATTGAAAAATATGCTTAGTCCTCCAAGGTTTATAATGGCACTGAATGGGGGGGTGGGGGGGTGTCACGTTTTGAAGTCAAAAATATTGCATCCATCCATAAAAATACCAAAAAAAAAAAAAAAAAAAAAATCCATACGACTCCCGTGGGTTAATAAAGGCCTTCTGAAGCGAAGCGATGCGTTTTTGTAAGAAAAATATCCATATTTAAAACTAGCTTCCGGTGGACGACCATACACAGAATGTGCAAGTCGACTTGCGCCAAATGAGTAATCCTGTGATGTGATGTATGACACAGGATGTAGGAGTATTGTAAGCTTAGACACCTCTCACGGTTCACAAAAAGGGCTGTGCAACAAATTTAAGCTCCTCTTCTCTTATATCGAAATCCTCCTAAATTTCTCTTTAAAAATTATCGTTTTAGACTTATAATCCGTGACTGGTGATTTATTTTGCTCTATCCTCTGCGTTCGTCATTACGTTGTGCATCAGGTCAAAGGATACTCTTCCGCCGCAAGTCGACTTGCGCATTTTGCTTACGGTCGTCCGCCGGAAGCTAGTTATTTGAATATATTGAATATTTTTCTTATAAAAACGCTTCGCTTCACTTCAGAAGGCCTTTATTAACCCACTGGAGTCGTATGGATTACTTTTTTTTTTTTTATGGATGGATGCATTATTTTTGACTTCAAGACATCTTTCAAAAACATTTAAAAAAAAAATGCTCAACCCCAAGCTTTTAAACAGCAGTGTAAATAATAATTTTATTATTTATTAAATAAATAATAAAATAAAAGTGAAAAAAATAAAATGACATTTTTAAAGGAATTGTTCACCCAGAAATGAAAATTCGGTCATCATTTACTCTTCCTCATGTTGTTCCATGTCAAACTGTTTTTCACCATACAATAAATATAAATGGGGTCTAAAACAACATTGAACTTTCATTGTATAGAAAAAAAAAAAAAGACAAAATAAATTTTGTATTCCACAGAATAAGAAAGTCATACAGGTTTGGAATGACAGAATTTTCATTTTTGTGTCAACTATCCTTTTAACATGAAAGACAAAAGTTTGTTTTTTCTCCTTACGTCCATTTCAAAAACTTAACACGGACCTGGGGAGGTTTTAGCATCCTGATGAGATAAAACGGGCGGGTGAAACACCCCAGCACAATTAGATAAGTGGTTGGGTCTTAATCTGGCTGTTTTGCCTCCATCATGTCCTCTTCAGCAGTATTGAAGCAGGAGCTTAGAACGGAGGCTAATTTTGTGCGAGCAGCAGGATGTTGACGCTGTGACATGACAGAATGCTGAGTCTGCCGCTGCGCTCGCTCTCGCACACAGAAAAAAATACCAGTCTCATTTCAGGGAAAGATTTTCTGCTCAGGCCCTAGCAATCTTAGGCTGGCTCCCCCTTTCATGGAGGCACAGGGCTCTAAAGCTGATCCGCCTGCCCCCAATATGTTCCTGTTAATCCCATTAGAGTGTGTGTCTGCGTGTGCCTTTATCAATGGACTACATGTCCACATGTCTATACAAGAATTTATGAGAACTGCACTAGTTCAGTATGCATTATTTTGATATGCATACTGTGGGATACAAATGTCAGAGAGCACATTTAAATCTAGGATTCAAATTCTATTTTAAACCTGAAAATAAAGAAAAAGTTGCAGGATTACAAAAGATTAAAAAAATAAACGTTATTAAAAATAATTCGGCACTACTTCTTTGTCAAAAACATATGCTGCTTTCTTTAAAGCAACAGGGTTTTTTAAGTCAAATTTGCACTCAAAATGTTATGCTGATAATATAATTCAGAATGAAAAACATTTTATTGAAACAGAAAACATAACTAGTGGAAAAAAAATATACAGTAACTGGCTTTATCTTTGGTGGGAAGTGTCGCCAAGTAGATAGGTTATCATACATTTGACAATGGACCATATTTTTGTAGTGAACAAATAAATGCTTGAGTATGTTGAACAAAAAAAACAGATTTATCAAATATACCTGATCTGCGGCTAATGACCTCTACGATGGAGGGCGGGAAGAATCCTACACGGTCAGTGCCTCTCTGACTGTCATGGATGTGACCTTTCCAACGTCCATCCATGTGCTGTTCTAAGACCTGGAACAGACCAATAAGATCACAGGATATTCTGGACCAACAGTTCTTACATTGTGTCCTAACCATATGAACCGCGACACGATAAAAGGAATATTTTCCATGTTAATCAGCGTTTTTGTCCTAACCAGCCGCGACAGTGATACATTTCTACAAACCCGATTCCAAAAAAGTTGGGACACTGTACAAATTGTGAATAAAAAAGGAATGCAATGATGTGGAAGTTTCAAATTTCAATATTTTATTCAGAATACAACATAGATGACATATCAAATGTTTAAACTGAGAAAATGTATCATTTTAAGGGAAAAATAAGTTGATTTTAAATTTCATGGCATCAACACATCTCAAAAAAGTTGGGACAAGGCCATGTTTACCACTGTGTGGCATCCCCTCTTCTTTTTATAACAGTCTGCAAACATCTGGGGACTGAGGAGACAAGTTGCTCAAGTTTAGGAATAGGAATGTTGTCCCATTCTTGTCTAATACAGGCTTCTAGTTGCTCAACTGTCTTAGGTCTTCTTTGTCGCATCTTCCTCTTTATGATGCGCCAAATGTTTTCTATGGGTGAAAGATCTGGACTGCAGGCTGGCCATTTCAGTACCCGGATCCTTCTTCTACGCAGCCATGATGTTGTAATTGATGCAGTATGTGGTCTGGCATTGTCATGTTGGAAAATGCAAGGTCTTCCCTGAAAGAGACGACGTCTGGATGGGAGCATATGTTGTTCTAGAACTTGGATATACCTTTCAGCATTGATGGTGCCTTTCCAGATGTGTAAGCTGCCCATGCCACACGCACTCATGCAACCCCATACCATCAGAGATGCAGGCTTCTGAACTGAGCGCTGATAACAACTTGGGTTGTCCTTGTCCTCTTTAGTCCGGATGACATGGCGTCCCAGTTTTCCAAAAAGAACGTCAAATTTTGATTCGTCTGACCACAGAACAGTTTTCCACTTTGCCACAGTCCATTTTAAATGAGCCTTGGCCCAGAGAAAACGCCTGCGCTTCTGGATCATGTTTAAATATGGCTTCTTTTTTGACCTATAGAATTTTAGCCGGCAACGGCGAATGGCATGGTGGATTGTGTTCACCGACAATGTTTTCTGGAAGTATTCCTGAGCCCATGTTGTGATTTCCATTACAGTAGCATTCCTGTATATGATGCAGTGCCGTCTAAGGGCCCGAAGATCACGGGCATCCAGTATGGTTTTCCGGCCTTGACCCTTACACACAGAGATTGTTCCAGATTCTCTGAATCTTTGGATGATATTATGCACTGTAGATGATGATAACTTCAAACTCTTTGCAATTTTTCTCTGAGAAACTCCTTTCTGATATTGCTCCACTATTTTTCGCCGCAGCATTGGGGGAATTGGTGATCCTCTGCCCATCTTGACTTCTGAGAGACACTGCCACTCTGAGAGGCTCTTTTTATACCCAATCATGTTGCCAATTGACCTAATAAGTTGCAAATTGGTCCTCCAGCTGTTCCTTATATGTAGATTTAACTTTTCCGGCCTCTTATTGCTACCTGTCCCAACTTTTTTGGAATGTGTAGCTCTCATGAAATCCAAAATGAGCCAATATTTGGCATGACATTTCAAAATGTCTCACTTTCAACATTTGATATGTTATCTATATTCTATTGTGAATAAAATATAAGTTTATGAGATTTGTAAATTATTGCATTCTTTTTTTATTCACAATTTGTAGTGTCCCAACTTTTTTGGAATCGGGTTTGTATTTCCGTGCCATCGCGACTGGAACAACATACAAAATATGACTGTTTATGTGCTTTATTTAATATTAAAAGCATCTAAAGGGAGTTTAAATATAATTTTATTACCTTTATCACACTGAAAGCGACAACGGATAATTCACCTCAGATCTTGAAAATAAATTAAAGGATTATTTAAGGGTTCAAACTGTGAACTCAATGTGAAAAAACAAGTGTATTCTATGACAAAGACTGTTTCAGTCACTCAGTATGTAACGTTAATAATGTTAAAATAGTGTAATATTTATGAATTTGATTATGTTCTTATCCATTTCGTTGTGAGTGTTCAGTCGCGTTGTTTCTGGTGTGGACAGACAAATTGCTTGTCGGTGGAATCTAGGACACTGTGTTAGAATGCTTGCACATTTTATAAAATTTATAACAGTCTTCTTAAACCCTTTTTAGAGAATGAGCTAATTAGACTTTTTTACTTTTATTTTTGTGTGTAGTCATTTTAAATAATCTATGATTTAATCATAGCCCTCTGTGTACCCTTCACTATTCAAAGCTAAATGACCTTTGTGTCATCTAGTTTTAAATAATCTTCTAACCTTTTTTCCTAACCTCATGGTCAAGTCTGTGATCATTTCCTCATTTGGCCGAACAATGCGGTAAATTAAGTCAGTTGACATTCCACACATGGCAGAGAGGACCTGTGTAGCAATGAAAGTCAGTGCATTTGACTGACATGAAATTGCGTTTCAAGTGGGCCTGGAAATAGATACTAAGAATAAATTTGCTGTTTACATGCAGCGGCTGTCTGAGTTTTTTAGAAGTCGATTCAATAAAAGAAATGTGCAAATCAGGTAATGGCACAAACATGCCCCTGATATGATTGCATGCCCATCGTGAAGCAGAATAAATAAACACATGGACATGCAATATTGATTTGGGTTGAAATAATTCTATTATCCTACTTCACTGAAAACAATAGTTTTAATCATTTGAACTAAAAATTAACACTAAATTAAAATTAAATATTATTGATCGCCATAAAAAGCTATAAATAACTTTTTAGCAATCATTTTATCACAATTTGATGAATAACTACTGCCAAGAGCAAAAAATTTCTTACAGAAACCTTTATTTGGAATTCAATTTACCACCTTCTTTTGCAGTAAGCAACAGCACAGTGCTATTTACACTAGGCAAATAGTGCTGAGTTTTGTGAAAAGGTGCAATTTACTATATAATTGAATAAATCATTTATATAAAATGGGGACATGTTTGTGAGGAAAAGAATGACAAATACTCATGGCTAAGTGCTATTTCAGCATTTTAGTGCCTGGGTAAACTCAAATGTTGGTGATTAGTAAATGGGAACTCGCACTGCGTTCTATGACGCTAATGGGGAATGCCTCAGCATGACCGGTGTCTGAAGCACGTGTTAAAACGTGAAAATAGTATTGGCCGGCGACAGCCTTTTGACATCACTACTAGTGTATAAAAAGGCCGCCTAGAGAACATGACATCCTCTTCTTCATCTTCAGGGAATGTTTGCGTACGTGTGAACGTCAATATCATGAAGAAACACTTTGCCAAGCGTTTTCAGGAAGAGTGTGCATCTGGTGCGCTTTGTGCATGAGTGAGGAGAACACTTGTTTAGTTCTGAAGGGAGCTGAATGCGCACATTGTGAGAATTTCTCAATGAAACTCTGTTCGCGTTGTCCCTATTCTATACAGTTGTTGGACATGCTTTTGGGTGGAACGCCTTTGACTCTTCAATGAAGTTGGAATGTGCTGGGTAGGATGCATTCGCAAAACTATCTACAGAGACAGGTAAGGAGCTTTGTCTTTTCTGTTCTCTCCTGAGGGATAGTAGTTAGAGTTTGCATGAGCAACTTTGCCACACAGTAGTTTAGAGTAGTAGGCTCTTTTGGAGCTTCCTCTGGTACTGTTTTTTACGATAAACACTATTATGCCTAATTTTAAAGAGTCATTTTGTTGAGGCTTCTGCTCGCAGAGCTTTCCATTAGCCTCCTTTGTGGACCTTTTGCTGCTAGAGATTAGACTCACTATTGAGTTGTTGGCCCTCTTTGGGCCTCCTTGACAAGCACATTTAGGTTGAGCTGGTTGAAGTACTTCCATCAACTGGTTATGTGTTAAGTACTCTGCTCCCTAGAACTCTGCAGATCAGTATCAGGTTGTAAGGCTCTTCAGGAGCCTCCTTGATAGCTGGTTCCAGAGCTTGGCAAGTTCTCCCCTCGGTCAATAGGGTAGTTATATAGAGTACTCAGCTCAGCTCCTCTAGCTATGCAAGCTATCCTTGTGGTCGAGCCCATTTAGTACTCCCCTCGTTTTGAGAGGATTGTATGCAGAGTACTTTGGCTAGATTACATTAGGCCTTCCTATGGCCTCTTTATAAGCAAAGTAGTATCAGGTTGAAGGATTCTTTGTGAGCCTCCTTGATTGACTTGCTTTAGTAGAGCTATAGGGTCTTCCCTCATTAGCCGCGTTTCCACTGTCGGGCCAAAAGCCAGTGTGCTAGTGCGTGCCACGGCCAGTCGCATTTCCACTGCCACTTCTGGGGCTTGATCGGGCCTCATCGGGGCCAACGGCCAGGGTTTTTAGGCCCGCCGAATACCTTGGTCCAAAGCAGGCCAACTGGGGCTTGAGGAGTGGACATGAACAGAGATGGAGTTTACCTGAGTCAGGAGACGGTCAACACGCTGCTCATTTCCCATGTTATTATATCAGGCTAACAGCTAACTTAAACATTTAAGACATTTTAAACACTTTTCAGCTCAAAACTCACTTTCAGACACCAGTGAGTGTTTGAAATAACTTCCTTGAGGCAGAAATGTATTTATTTGCGATGCTAAAGGCTACTTATGCAAATTATTGCGATAATAAATACACATGTTTATGGAAAATACCAGAAACTACTTGAGTAATGGTGTCAACTCATGTATGATTATAATCATGTATTTATTTGGTTTAATATTTTGTCTGTTTCTTCCCTGTGCCTTCATTGTTACCAGACTAATGCATCCGCATATATGTCACACACTCCGGTTAACTTGTATAACTCATGACTCCTGTTTTCTTCTCATGAGCTCCCTCTGTTGCTCTGGCTGATAACAGTATATAGAGATGGAGAGATCGCTCAAACCTCCTCGGATTGCAATCATTGTATAATTTCAAGGAAAATTAATAGAAATGCTCAGAAATGTCACGTAAACATATTTTATCATTATTTTTCTAAATTTGTGAGCCTTTGGACTTAAAAGCCTTAATAGAGTTGTTTTGCGCATTCTTGTAATCGTAAATAAATGTAAGCAGGTGCAACCGAATAGGTTTGTGTTCTCTTTTTATGTGAAATGGTAAAACTGTTTGATTGATTCAGCATGATGTGCATTCCTGACACAAAATAATAAATTGCTGTTACTGTAACATAGGGCTGGGCGATATGGCAAAAAAATAAAATCTCGATTTTTTCAGAACGATTGACCGATTCACGATTTCGATTTTTTTTTTTAGCCTACTGTTTAACTAGTCAACTTAAAAACTTAACTACAATATGATTCAAGTAACATTTTCTTTATTAACAATCTGGTTAAAAAAAAAGTTCCATTCCAAGTGCACCACACCTGAAGTGATCAACATGGTGTAAATGTAAAACAATTTGTTAAATATCTTTGCAGAAAATATGCCTGAAATATGAAGGCAAATGTTGTAAAACACATTACAAACTTATCTTAAACACATCCTATATACTCAGAAATAATATAAAATAAGAAAAATGCTAAATATTTCTTAGCCAAAAAGTAATAGCAATAAATAACTCCAGTAATAGGCTATTATTAACAGCAAATGCTTTGTAAAAACAGAAAACAACAGCAGCTTTCAGCCTGTCACCATCATGTAAACATGAAATATCAAACATACAGTAGTAGTCCTTTACAGGTGTTTGCATTCCATTGCGCTATTTGTCCTATTGTTTTTATGTTTGGCAGACATGTTTAGGTGTTGCACTCATGTCTCGCGTCTTTTGCAGCGTCTCACCCATGAAACGGCATTCTAAAAACACGGCGGTCAAGTTAAAAAAAAAGTTAAACTCACGTTTAATAACTTTGCCTTTTTTCTCATTCCACTGCCTGCGTCTCATTTTATAACGCAATAACACATTTCTGAATGAAGAGCCGCTTAAGAATAGTGATGTGATCTACGTTCATAGAGCGTCACGAGAGCGGTTAATCAGGCGCGCCGGCGCCATCATGTGGTCGGATAATTTTCTTCTCCTAATACGGTTATCATTGCTGTATTGTCAACATGCCTAATTGTAACGCTTGCTAACATTTTTATTCAAAATCGCGATTTCTCGATTTAAAAAATAATAAAATCGAGGCAAAACATTAATTTCGAATTAATCAAAAAAAAAAAAAAAAAAAAAAAAAAATCGGAAAAATCGCCCAACCCTACTGTAACATTTTTATTGAAAAACATTGGTCAGATATTGATGTTGGAATCTTAAGTCTTTACTTAAAGACCAAACGTTTGCTTCAGTCACGCTCATTGTGCATTCTAGTTTTCAGTCAGCTGGTAAAATGGTGAGGTCCTGTGACATTGTTCTGTGGAAGCGTGTTAAGGGCGGGTTTTAGGTAAGTGCTGCGGGGCTACTGGCCCGACAGTGGAAATGCATCTTGATTTTGGCCTCGGTGCTTGAGGTCCAAGGCTATTGGCCCAGCACGGCACGTTGTTAGCCCTGGCTCGCACTGGCCCGACAGTGGAAAAGTGACTATTGAGGGTCACTAGGCAGATTACTCAGCTTCCCCAGAGCTATTTTTACACTCTGTAGGTCCTGGAGACCCCTTTCTGGTTAAGCAGTGTCACTCCCCTCGCTTGGAGGATCATGTTGAGTCTTGCTCCCCAGGACGCCGTCTTTGGAATCCAATGAGTTGTGATTATTGCCGTTATGCAATACCTTCTTATTGGAGGCCTCAGATAGAGGGCTAAGTATAGAGATTCTGTTAAACAGACAGGTTGTAGGCTGACAGGGTCAAGATAGAACGAAGTGAGACTCCCTGGCGGTTCTAGGGGTTGATCCTAGGTCCCCCTAAACTGACAGGCCAGGGTCCTTTTTTTGTTGTCCCTGGCTGTATTCCCTTAACGGAATCTTTTGCTTAGGTAAATGATTCCAAGCTGTTGAGCTCTGCCCCATGTCAAGTCCTTCCGTTTGACCTTGAGAGGTGAATGGTAAGATTGTACTACTTCATTGAGGCATGCAGCTTGGGCAGTGGCCATAGGGAGTAATGTCACTGAATTATTGGCGTGTACCTTTGGGGAATTTAACTCTAGCAGTCAGGCCATTTGAGTAGTTTCTCTTGTGCTTAGGCACAGCCAATATGGCATGCATTCCCCTCAGCATGGTGAAGTGGGCATTTGTTCCCCATTAGTGGCCTAGGACACAGTTCGAGTTCCCATTTGAAAGGGAATGTCTCGGGTTACAAATGTAACCTTGGTTCCCTGAGAAAGGGAACGAGACACCGCATCTCATTGCCATGCTTTTGGGCTACCTGCATGGTCCTTTCAGACGAAGAAGTGGATGACATATTCTCTAGGCACCTTTTTTTTTTTTTTTTTTTTATACCTCACGGTCGCAATAGTAGTGACGACATAGGCTGTCGCCTGCCAACACAATTATCGCATTTTACCACTTCAGACACCGGTCATGCTGAGGCATTCCCTATTAGCATCCTAGGACGCAGTGTCTTGTTCCCCTTCTCAGGGAACCAAGCTTACATTTGTAACCAGAGACATTTTTGTGCTGAAATACATTCTGGAAATAAAACATGCTGTTTAATGAACTCGCCCCATAGTGCTTTGTTTCATCTGTCTCCTAAAGGTGAATAACAGTTCTTATTTTACCTCTTATTGTATTAATCATTGAGATATGTTAATTTACCTCTAATTCAACTCCCTAATGTCCTAATATTACTGTAAGGGAAATATCTTTCATTGCTAGCTTTTAGAAAAAAACCTAAAAGTCTCTTATGTCTCACTGCCACAAAAGCACAGCAGCCTTTTATGCTAGCAGTAATGGATGCCTGAAGCTATATAGACAGACAAGGTGTGAACAGTGACATAGCATACGTGTGGCACTGAGCCTCAGGCTGCACTCTAGAGTGCACACACTGAACACAAGCCTTTTAGTGGTGGTGAAGCATGCTGTTATGTAGGGGAACTAGGCTGAACACACACTACTATAGCATAAACAACAAGCTATGGTTTATTTGAGTCAGACATCAAAGGTTGATTGGCGAGAACCTGTTGCAGCATGCTAAAGTATTCTCTTTAGGGAACATCAAATTACCGTCCTCATTTGTTCACGTTACTGCTATGTCTTATGTACAGGACATGATTATATCAGTTAGAAATATGATATGCAATGCTGTGTGTTGTCTTGCATCTTAGTGCATATTTAAAGAGTTCTAAAAAATGCTTTCAGCTTTACTGTTTCTTCCACTAGACTAAACTTTGTTGTTTTGGGTTTTGATGTTTCTGAGATTCATCAGAATACAGTTATTTGGTAAGAATGCAGATCAAGGCAATGCTCAAGCACATTGCCAATTATATAGGCCTATTGCATAACACACATTATACAGTATTAAATTAGGACACCTCTTGTGAGAAATAGTGGGGTGTTTGCTTAAAGTAATTTCTTTTAAGCCTACCATGATTATATCTCCTGCCCGGATGTTGAGTGCAGTGGGGTCATGGAGATTCCAGTAGTCCTTTAAAGCTCTCACCTGCAAAGCTCCACTGGCGTCTAATGTCACAACCCAGGACAATGAATGCATGAATGAGTGAGAATGAGAGAGACAGAAAAACAGTTTGCCTTGAAAATATTCAACAAGTCCTCCACAGAGGTACACAAAACTACAACCTGAAATTCAAAGAATTCAAAACTCAGGTGGGGTTTGTTCCAATAAAGAAGTGTAATAGGCAGAATTTACAGCGGAGTAATGTAGTATTTAAATACTCTGAAGCACTTAGCACATCTGAAAATTTAATGAGGAGCTGAGCTCAGAACAGGGATTCTAAACACCCTTCATCTTCAAACACAGCTCCTTCAGCTGTTTTAGTGCTCGTATCAAAGCATGCACTTCAAAGACAACAAGCTGCTGGATTACAGGAGGGACAGTAGAAGGGTGCAGATACTAAACGCATCCAGACATACACCTAGACACACATGCAAACACGTAAACAAAACTTTTACCTAAATCTCCAGGTATGGCTGCCATTGTTATGCCCCAGGACAGTAATGTTATGCAACTCTATAAGCTTTATAACAAAAGCTATGAAAGCAGATTCCCAGAAACGAACACACAACACAAAACTCACTCTAGACAACTATTGTCTACATTCAGTCAAAGGTAACAATGATCAAATGCCTGGCATTAAATAATATAAGGTACATATAGTAGAAAGAGAGAGCTGAAGGAAAGGAAAGGAAAGGAAAGGAAAGACATTCAACAATATTCAACAGTATTATTGATGATTTGACTGCACTGCCACTATTGGATGATAACTGAACTGAGCTGGACGATGACACTGTTTTCTGCAGAACTGCTTGATAGATGAAATGAACTAATTTAATAATTGATGATCTTTACAATGGAACTGAATCAACACTGAACTGACTTCAGCTGTTTGCATCATTGAATCATTTTCCTGTTATCACTGTAAAGCTGCTTTGAAACAATCTGTATTGTATAAAGCCCTATATAAATAAAGGTGACTTGACTTGACAGGAGGTTTGAATTTCTGAGTCACCTCTAAGGAGTTGTTTGATTTCTTTGCTGGCATGTGAAGTGGTGAACTGGTTCACAATGTCCAGGGCTGTTTGATTGTAGGTGTTGCGGATGTTCACATCAATCCCAGCCTAGGTGAAACATAGTAAATGAGTATTAGTTCAGTAAAGAAAAAAAAAAAAACTTTGTATACAAACAGAAATACAAAATTATATATCATATATATGTGCTCTGATATGACAGATGCACTTTACTCTGGAAAAGACACTAAAATTCACAGTACAATTCAAAGAATTTTTTCTTAATAATAAATCTGACATAAGTTCATTTTAAACTCTGTTAGAAATAAATCATGTATTGCCATAGAGCATCTTGAAAATATGCAGATGGTAACTGTTCCTATTATTCTGTATGTATCTACTTACATCGAGCAATAATTTTACTACTTCTGTTTTCCCGTAGAGGGCAGCCTCGTGCAGAGCCGTTCCGGATTTAGTGGTTCTGTTTATGTCAATCCCAGCTTTTAGCAGCAGTCTAAAAATGAGTGATAGACCATAGCGACACATGAGCCATCCTGTCCACAAGACACAAACAAAATCACTCATGTCTTTAATAAACGGTACAGTTAGCTGCTCATTACCATAAGAATGAACCTGACAGGGTGATCAGGTCTTACCCAATTAATTAACAAATTGATATGAAATATTGATTTCAGTTGAAATTATTTTAATATGTGAGAAGAAACAGGCTGTAGAAAAATAGCAAAAAACTAGCAAAACCATGTAGAAATTTTTCTGTTATGCCTCCAACAATACAAAACCAAAATCAACACCAAAAATTGCATAGTGAGTGGGCAGAACTGAAACCACACAATGATAGTAAATTCAGGACCACCAGCAAGGGGTCAAAAGTCATGGCAATTTAAAGCGTTTGAGTAACAAAAACAGCCTCTGCATCATCAATCAATTTTACATTCTGAGTGTCTCTTCAGGATTCAGTATCCAAAGCAGCAGTACAGTCTTCATTTTCCATTTAGCTGTAATTGATTAATTCAGCCAACTGAATGGATTAAAGGCTTGCCTTCCCTCTTTAAAAGAGGTCACCAAAAGTTTTCAAAATTCTGTCATCATTTACTTATATTCATTTTGTTCTAAATACACACGATTGTTGACTAATGCACTGACATCTCGAGAACCTATTTGTGTACGCTTCTGACACATCATTTTTGTAGTCTGTATGACTTTTGTAGTGCTTTTCAGAAATAACAAAACCCAAACAACATAGTGCATATGTTGTATGGATATATGGACCAATTTTGTTGAACTTTTTGGTAATTTTGGAGCCCTCTTTAACTTCCATTATACTGTATGGAAAAGAGCAGCCACTATATCATTTTTAACTTCTCCTTTTGTGTCCCACTGAAGAAAGTAAGTCATACAGGTTTGGAACAGCATGAGAATGAGTAAATGATGACAGAATGTTCATTTTTGGTTGAACTATCAGTCAATAGTTAACATGGTAATGATAATAAAAGAGTCTTGATTGATTTCTTGATTGAACACATCACACGGTATAAATTCATTCTGTTTTTATAAAGGTCAAGCAACTGAATGCTTTAGAATAAGAAGTGTAGAGCGGCCTCCTGTTACCACTGTCCATCTTTCCCATGTTTACAAGTTCCAGCATTCCAGAAAGGCAGTGGAGGGGAGAGCTGAAGCTTGAACTTTCATATATGGTTACTGCTAGAGGAGCATGTTGAGCAGCTGACTGGCTGGTGTAACCCTATTCGGCCTCATTCCTATGCATGTTACCATCACAGCGCAGTCACAGCCCTCTCATTACACTAAGAGGGGAGAGCAGCCCAGGTCAACACATGCACACACCAACAAACGCACTACGCACACTACACTCATTCCACACCCTCTTCTCTTCACCTCACTTGCTCGACAAACATGTCAACAAGGCGTCCAGCCAAATTCTGCCCGACTGCCAGCTTGACAAGACACTATGTTGCAAAAAAGACAGACAACCTCCCTCCCGGCATGCCTGCATGTATATTAACACCCATATTTTCTCACTCTCTTATTGCAACTGACTGCCTATAGAGGTTGAATTTTAGGGTCGCTGTCCAGATGCGACAGACATATCAAAATGTAGATAACTTATTTATGATGCCTTCTCGATTTTGGCCAAATTCTATGACGCCACTGCATGTATTCTCTGTGAAGAATGCAACCCTAAAATGTATTGCAGTAAGATTTGTTTTACAAATTATATTTTGGGTGAATCCAGTGATAGTGTCCTACTACATTTACACACAATAGTGTGTAAATGTAGATATGTAGATAGATAGACAGACAGACAGACAGATAGAGTACTTCACAAATTCAATTTTATCCTGTTTTCAGTCTGAAAATGCTAAAAAGGAAAGTCAAATAAATCCAAGATGGAGGATTGGAATAGAAATGTTCATCATAAATAAACAATAGAAAACATTGATCATAAACTTTTCCATTCAATTGAAAATAATTGATACAAATTATCAAGAATAACTAAAATTGATTAAAACTGGTGTAATTTAAAAAAAAAAAAAAAATGACCATTTTACCAAATGTTTGTGTGCGCAATGTAATTTTTTATACCTATTAGATTATCGAGCCATGAGCTCAAACTCCATTGAAACCAACTGCAAGTCAAGTCTCACTGCTATTTGTGTGGAGCAGGGACTTGCTGCCTATGTAAAGCACTCCAAATCATTTACTTGTAAGGTTCCATGGCTACCTATGTAGGTAGTAGGCAGCTCACTAGGTTTTTTCACCTCTCCTCTGAAACAATGACAACAGTTTGAGCACACAAGCAGATTAAGTAGACTGAAAGGAAGATTTAGGAAAACATAACAGGATACAAAAGGTTAGTGAAAAGCGGACCTGATAATGTCCTTATGGCCGTTGCGGGCAGCAAGATGCAGGGGGGTGTTATCCCTGCCGTTCCCTTCTAAGAGAGCTACCACCATGTTACTGTTCAACAACAGCTGGGTCACCTGAGGGAAAGAATTAAGAAACAGTGAGAAAGTGATCCAAAACTAGTGCACTTACAGCCAAAAAGTGCTCCAGTTTTGCCTACTTAGGTCTAAACACGATGTCACTGCCAATTTAAAATACAGTAAAGCAACCAGCCTGAGTTGTCAGTCCAGGAATATGACTTTGTACTCCCTGGCATTGAGAATCTGTCAAATGGAATTCAGTTTCCAGCTGGGGCAGAATCCTCCTGCAGCCCAGCAACTGACTCGCTGGTGTGCTGCTAAATTAGACTCATTCCATCAGCCCGACTCTCTGCAGCATTTGCATTCTATAATTCCAAATGACTTGGGCGAAAGATTACATAGAAATAGTTCACCCTGGCAAATCTAGTCTAAAGTGAATTAAAGATCTCTCAACAAGACTGCTTCAGAAATCTGTCATCAGGAAAGCCATCTCAGGCAGTTTGTATGAGCTTACTCGTATTCTTTGCCAATGAATGCGCACGTAATACAGTCTTCGCCAAAATAAACAAGACCTCATTCAAGCTTTGTTATGTCATGAACTTCTGCTTATAATTATATTTGAGAATGCAGTGTGGAAATAGATTCAGCGCTATAAGCTTACACTGAGACTGGGATAACTACGATAGATGTTATAAAGGGCACAGCTATTTTAAATTGGATAAGCCCTAACTATATTGATGCAGAAATACCAATAGCTGAACAATTCCACTGCACCCATGAAGTCAAGGTCTGGTGAAATTTTTCCCACATATTCTTAAATTACATAAATATCAATATTAAACCAATATTAAACTAAAATTACAGCTGATACATAAGCGCATAATTATTTAAATTATTTTTTGCGTCTTTCTGAATAGCACAATTCAAGCACATATTAATCCCACTGAGGTGGTATAGTGGAAGGCCAAGTTACAAGGTCACAACAGATGTTTGTTATTATTATTATTATTATTATTATTATTATTATTATTATTATTATTATTATTATTATTATTATTATTATTATTATTATTATTGAGTGCAATACTCTCAAAATCTCCTCCTGGCTCACCTTGAGTCTGCCAAACTCACAGGCCAGGTCCAGAGGGGTCTTCTTCACCTTGTTGACAGTACAGGGGTTGGACTGGTGTTGTAGTAGCATTTCAGACTGAGGAAACACACAGAAACAGAGATACAGTGAAAGGTCAGAGGAGCTGTGTCTGGCTGCATAAGGTTTCTGGGATTACACAATAGAAGACAATGTCAAAAGCCGTGTCGGTTTTAGTCTACACATTTATGAAAAGCTGAAATAACATCTAAAAAGGTCAAGGACTACGAGGGAAGGGCCAGAGAAATAGAGTTGTCTCTTTGTAAACTATTACGTTATATGGCACACAGTATATCCTGTGACACGTTTTGTGAGAAAGGGTAGGACATTTAGAAATGGAATACTCTGCATTTCAAGCCAAACAACTGGTCAATCTAACCTGGTTCTGAGAGGTATCATATACACAGCTAGGTTAACTAAAAAAATGCATTGTTTTGAAACAAAGCCCTGGACCTACAAAGTAATGTTATATCTTTGCTAGGGACCTCTTTTTTGCCTTGAGCGTGCAACGACATATCTTGCATTTTCCTTTCTTTTCCATTAAGAAAACAAAAAATACTACGCATTCTTTTTATCTAGCTGCCAGAGATCTGTAACAGCCTTGAAAGCAATATTTTGGTTTGAGTCGCAGCACATTCCTAATTCCGAAATTTTGGCAACTAAAAATATTTGTATTACATTATTATTAAAATGAATGAAACATCACCGCTTTGGACAGTGATTTTGGCCCACCAAAGCTATTTAATGTCCATAGCTCATTAGTCAGAAAAATAACTCTAGAGAGGAGCATTTTGCAGGCTATATGCATTATATTATATATTCATTGTATTTTTACTTAACCTGTTGTCTTCATTATTTAATGTGTTTTGATAAATCTGTCATGAAAACAAGTTATCACAGCCATTTAAATGTCTATATTTCAACAACGAATTGTAGTACAATATACAACTCCAATTTTATTTGAGTGTTGATTTTTAAAATAAATTTGATTAATTAATTTATTTATTTATTAATTATTAAATAAACTTTATTTTCCACCTTCCTTTAAATTCAGTTTCAGTGTTTCGAAAAAAATTCCCTGGGGTGCATCACTAAATATAACACATGCAAACCCATAGTTTGTGATGGCAATAAAATGCATTTTGGCATATTGTGTGGGTACATCTATGATTACGATAAAAAAAAAAAATAAAAAAAAAAAAAAGTCATTCTTTGGATGGAAATCAATTGGGGTGTGTGGCAGGTTTGGTCTGATTAAAACGAACTCTGGTGTGATTGCTTAGTTCGAGAGCGGTTCATTTGAATAAGTGTGAACGCTGCCATCCGAACCCTGGTGTGTACCAAATAAGTGGACCAAGACCCACAATTTCAGGGTTAGGGTGAACGTATATGAACGTAACACAGATCACAGACATCTAAACAAACCAAAAACAGGATATGATATCGCAAGATGCTATGTTGCCCATTACAGTTTGGCACAGGCGTCGGAACAGTCGTCTCTTTGCAGCAAATCTTCGCTTGTGTGCAAAAGAGGAATTCCTTGCACTTTTGATACATATTTTATTACTTTGTGAGTTCTTAGCTGGTAAAAATACCACCATATGAACACACATACAGCGAGTGCATTTGGCCCAACACACAGCAAAGTTTTGGACGTTCGGTAAATTCCATTGCAAAATATGTCATAAAAGCTGTCCAATCAGGTTGTGGCCTTATCCTTATGCCTTTCGTTTTATAGCTTTAGGTTCAGTGTTAAAAATAACAGTGTGAACGCTAAGTGAACCAGGACTGAATGTATCATTTTCTTTAGTGATCCGGACCAAAAAGAACAAAAGAACCAAGTGAACCGAGCTACAAGTGTGATCATACCGTTTAAGTGTACCAGACTACATCAGTACCCCACCATACCAGTCAACCAAACCCAATTTGGTATGATAAACCATGGTCAAAAGTAGAGGAGTAGTGTCTGTAGTAGTGAGGTACATACCACCTCATAGTGTCCGTATTGTGCAGCCAGGTGGAGAGGGATCTGTCCATCTTGTGAAGCCCCATTCACAGAAGCTCCAGCTCTCAGAAGCATAAGTACAGTCTCAGCCTTCCCCTGCCAGGCAGCATAGTGCAATGGACGCATTCCTACAACATTGAGCAGAAAATCATTATTTTCACAGTTTCTAGTTTTTTTTTTTCACACTGGAAAAGAAACTGTGCTTTCTTTCTCTGGTGGCACAATTATTTTTCTGTTAAAGAGGCTATACGTGGAATTCAGAAACCCTTGTTACTAGCGAACTGTTAAGTGAACTGCAGCCAGCAACTTATTTCTTGTGTTTGCACTCATGCACACGTAAAGTACAAGAGACTGAACGGGATTCAAGGCCCCGATATACTCGCAGTGAAGTTCTTTTTCTTTTTTTTGCTTAGAAACAAAAAAAAAAGTTGGAAATACCTTTTCAGCGATATACTGTAAACCAGGGGTGTCCAATCCTGCTCCTGGAGGGCCACTGTACTGCAGAGTTTAGTTCCAACCCCAATTAAACACACCTGAACCAGTTAATCAAGGTCTGACTAGGCGTACTAGAAACTTCCAGGCAGGTGTGTTGAGGCAAGTTGGAGTTAAACTCTGCAGAACAGTGGCCCTCCAGGGCTGAGTTTGGACACCCCTGCTGTAAACGAACATCCCGACACCGTCCACACCGCTGAGAGCAACGTTTAGATGAATATTGAAATATGTGCTGCACGCTTTCATCTCAATAACAGAATAAACACACAACAAAAATGACAGCAGTGAGAAAGCTGCAGTTAAGAAAGCATCTGGTCTTAGTGATGTGGATATGTTTGCACAAGCTCTTCAATTCACCGGCATTATGACGACAGATGAAGTCATTAAAACTATGTTATGATAGTTTGATTATAAAGTATATTTGAGAGTATAGCCTATATAGATCTGGCTATATGAGACTATAGTTTGAATTAATCCCTTTTCTTTGCATGACACATTGACATTACAGTACAGAATGGCTCTTTCAGCATTATCCTGAACATTGTATAAACATTGATTTCATGCATCATTGAACAAAAGAGAAGCTCTAGGGAGCATGCGTAAACGTCACATCCTTTTATTTTTCCCGACAAAAACATCCAGAGTCCTTGACATCAAAATCTGTCTACAGGCTTTCATAGACAACCTAGGAAGTTGGGGAAGGTCTAGTTTTTTTAATTTTTGTTACAAGCTGTTCACACTTTGGCTGGCAATAAAAATGTGATTAATACATGAACATTTTACATATAGCCCCTTAAAAAAAAAAAAAAAAAAGGGAAAAATAATGACTACCTAGTTTTTCGTATACTCAGCTCATGCACAACACAATCTCATGTATGTATCAAAATGTCTTGGAGTCTTTAGAATGTGAATAAATTACTATTGCTGACAAAACATTGTGAAGTAAAGAAACTCATTGGCCAAGGGATAAAAATGGTAAAAGGTCTCACCATTACTGTCTTTAATGTCCACAGTGGCCTGTGCTTCCAACAGCAGAGACAAGAGGTCAGTGGTGCCAGTGAGAGCCGCATGATGAAGAGCTGAAAAACTGTGAAGAAAGGAAAATCAGGAAAAAGTCCTGAAAACTACACAAGAATATCCTGGAAACTGTTAAAAGTTACTTAGATCTCTGAACTGATATGTTTATTGGTTGAATTAAAGCATTTGGCCAAGCAGCAACTCTTGAGATTTAAGAAAGAAAAGGCCTTCATTCATTTTACAAACAGAACATGACAAAAATGCATCACATTTAGCAGAACAATAATCCATCTGGTGTGATAGAGGGATATGTTGGCCAGTCTGGCACAGTTTTTGTCACAGAGTTCAACTGAGTGTACAACACTGTGATCAGTTCTGACGGCACAGCTAGAGCGCACTGCCCAATTAGCAGTTAGATCTCTGCTTTCACAGTCACTTTATGACAGGGGATGGTCCAGCTTCTAAAATATGCATGTTTTTGAGGGAATAGATGACTGAAAAATTAATAAAAGAACATTTCTTAACATACTTTAAAAGGACTGAACTCAACCTATGCGGATTAGGCCAAATAAATCTACGCCTTCACCATATGTAAGTTATGGACCAAACACATGTAATAAATAGTGTGCTGCTCAAGAGTCGAGAAAGATCTAGAGATCTACAGTATGATACATCGAAGGGATTGTTATAAGTGGAAGAGCTGAATTAAAGGATTATCATTTCTCAAATGTGATGCCAAGTGTACTTGGCATTTACTAATCTATGGAACAATATGTGGTCGTGTAGTAGGCAAAGTTCTAGGAACGGCTATTAAAATGTGTCAGTGTAGCTAATAAGTGTATAATTAGCTCCCTAGGTTAAGCTGACTTTTCCTTGCAGACTTAGATTGTTTCTGGGGTTAAAACTGAATCTGGTGGAACTGCGCAAATCCCAACAAAGCATGTCTGTCTGAGACAGATAAATATATAATTTGTATTAAAAATGTATCACAGGAATTGAATACCAAGATTTCTTTAGACGTACTTGTCTCTGAGAGGAAATGTCCCTATTTTCAATAACAGCTAGCTTTTGCTTTATACTATACTGTCATTTGGTGTCAGTGTGAACAGGTTCAATGATGCTCCAACTGAAGTTGCGCAGTATTTATTCAAAGTTTAAAGGATCAGTTTAGAGACATTCCTTTCCAGCCCCTTAGTGTAACTAAGCATCACAATCCCTCTGACTTGAGTTTAATGATGGATGAGACATTTATGCATTTTATAGTGCACTTGTCACACAACCCCATTTTACCAAAAACACCTAGAGAATCAAGGGCCCTAACAGAACTCACAGAGCACAGTCAATGGATTGATGAAATGGAAGTTCAGCGATCAATATTTGATTGAACTTTACAAAGTTATAAATTATGAACTAACTATAAGTTTATATATTAGATTAGGAATGTCAAAAAGTACCAGTATTTCGGTAGGTTGGTAGGCCTACTGAAATTTTAAAAATGTGATTATACCAGCATTCTGCAGTGTCTGTAGTACCGAATACCGGGTATATTCGGTACCAGCTAATAGACGCTGCTTTTAAACGCTCCCATGAGAATCAGAGTTGTCGTTCACTGTGCATTTTAGACCTCCCCACATTCGCGAATCCTTGCATTATTACCAACAAATTGTGAACACGATGTAAATAAGCAATTCATTGTGCAGTGTAGACAGCTTTTTTTATAGTGGGAGTTTTCACAGGAGTGTAGTTCTCAGTGAGTAGGTGCTGAACGTAGACTAAGTGAATGACAGCTTTAGTGATTATAAAGGGAGCGCTCTTTGCTCTCTTTCTGTTAATAACTCATGAAATTTGAATAAAAGTTTTGTTTTTCATGCTGCTCAGTAAACTGCAGTTTATGGATTTACAACTGTATTTAAATACGCAGTTGAATCAGAAACTGCAATGACTGACAGTGATTTAA